>JAVTVY010052771.1:0-27988 GCA_036873755.1 Hanleya hanleyi | reverse complement strand
TGCAGGCGCTTTCAAAAACCGATCCATTCAAAGCCCGTTCCTTCTCATTCACCAAACGCTATATAGACGATCTTCTCGCCGTGGATAATCGCTATATAAATGACGCAGTGAAGGATATATATCCACCTTCACTGGATTTGAAGGAAAACTACAGATAGCCCTACAGGCACATCATATTTAGATCTCTATCTCTATAAAAATGAAGCGGGCATTCTCTCTCGTCGACTTTATGACAAAAGAGATGATTACAATTTCGACATCGTAAACTATCCCTTTCTTGACAGTAATATTCCAGTGGGACCTGCATATGGCGTATACATATCTCGCTTAGTAGCATTTGCTAGATCCTGTGTTAAATGTGACGATTTTAATCAACGTCACAAAATACTGGTGCAGAAACTTAAAAAACAGGGCTATTCCACCAAGCGCCTTCACTCAAAGTTTCTCAAATTTGGCGATACATATCGCATGCTGATAGTTAAATACGAACGTAGCGTGCAAGATCTATGGCGCTACGTTTCGTAACTTGTGTCTAATTCCGCTTAACCCGGGGCTAGGGGCCGTATGAACCCATGTACTTCAAGATCCTCATGGTACTCATATGAACAGTCACAATCAAAGCGTGACTGAGATACATCTTTTTTAGATGACGACTCTATAACGAATATTATGGATTAAGAATACTGATCAGCGATACGGATTTGATATTTTTGGAACATCATGATGTCTTGCCGGCATCATTGAAAACTGTTGACCGCTTCTCTCTTGCAGGAAACAAGCCTATGTTTATGTATACTATGATTGTCTTTTTGAATTTGGTGCTAATACTGTTATATGGAAAATGGAATAGGTCTTTGGATTATGGACGGGGATATTCTCTAATGGACGACGGCTGGATTATGAATGACGGACTAGACGCTTGTAACTCTTGGTCCGATTGGGCCGTGGGAGATATTAGTGTGAAGCTCTCACGAGGGAACGTTCCTTGTTGGTCCGATTAGGTCGAGTGTGGTATCGATGTGTAGCATTCGTGAAGGAGCATCCGACGGGATGGGTGTCTAGTCCGGTTTCATCATTCTGCGCATGAGCATTCTGGCCGTAGTATAGAAAGCAGGCATTTTAAGGGTTCATTTGGGGTAGAGATGGATCATTCTTGGTCCGAATGGACCGTGTGAGGTGTCAAATTGAAGCTCTCAGGGTGTAGATCACGACTTGAGGCATGCCCACGTCATCTGTACAAGGAGTAGTAGCGAAAGTGGTCATTTTGGGGGTTCGTGGATGTCTGTTGAGTGATTAAGGGACCATCCGTTGTCCAAATGCGTTGTGTGGGGCGTCAAGGTGAAGTTCTCGGGGTGTAGACTACGTCTTGAGGGATGTCCATGTCGTCTGTGACGTCATCTGTGACGTCATTTGTACGAGTTGTTGCGAAAGTGGGCGATTTTGGGTGTGGAGGAAGGTGTTTGTGGTAGAAATGGGCCATCCCTGGTCCGAATGGGTCGTATGGGGTGTTCTAGTGAAGCTGTTGTGGCTCCGACTTGAGGAATGTCCACGTCATATGTGACGTCACTGGTTACGTCAGCAGTAGGAGTAGTAGCGTCAACGGGAGTTTCGGAGGTGCAATGGAGTGCGTTTGGAGTAGATAACGACCTTTTTTCATCCAGCTACCTGGTAGAGTTACCTGTGAGTGTGAGTGTATGTGCGCGTGTGTGTGAGTGAGTGTGAGTGAGGGAGTGAGTGAGTGTGTGTGTGTGTGAGTGAGTGAGTGAGTGAGTGAATGAGGCGTGCACAACGCCCGTGAGGCGTGCCCAACGCCCGTTTTAACGCATGGACGCACTAACGACGGTGAGTTAGTGAGTGAGATCCGACTGGAGTAATGTATCGTCCGTTTTCACCATTCTGTGCATGGGCAGTCTGGTCGTAGTATAGATGGCAGTCATTTTGGGGTTCGTGGAGGTGTGTTGAGTGATTGATGGACCATCCCCGGCCCAAATGGACGTGTTGGGTGTCAGTGTGGAGCTCTCGTGGGCCAATCTGGGCATGCGCAGTTGGGCTGTAGTAAGTAAAGTGGTCATTTTGTGGGGTGCGTGGGGGTCTGTTGAGTGATTGACGGATCATTCTTGGTCCGAATGCGTTGTGCGAGATGTCAAAGTGAAGCTTTCTTGGTGTAGACCATGACCTGAGGGTGTCCCTGTCATCTGTGACGCCATTGGTGACGTCATCAGTAGGAGTAGTAGACAAAGTGGACATTTTGGGGGTGTGAAGGAAGGTGTTTGAAGTAGAGATGGACCATCCGTGATTCGAATGCGTCGTGTGAGGTGTCATCTTGTATCCACGTCTGCCAACGCCAAGCTTAAGGCTTCAACGCCCTGGTGAATTATCCCTGAAGCTCTGATTTTCTAGATATTCCATGGTATTGACGCTTAAATCATCGGATTGCGGTGACGCCCGTCAACGCCTGTCGTTATGCCTTAACGCCCTAGCATAACGCCTTGAGGTCATGACGTAGACCGGTGAGAGAGCAACAACAACAGCAAGGATGACAGGTCAATCATTTTATTATCTCCTCCAGTACAGCATACCCACGCTGGGGGAGCCGCGTTGGGTATGTTGCGTTGCTCTTGTCTAACCGGAGTCTGCCCTTTGAGGTTGCATCTGTCATATTCGTTCTTGCCCGTTAGATGTATTCTCGGCTGCTCTTATCCAATCAGAAGTCGCCATTTCAGAAAGTTCAATATTCGGTCATGTTCGCTCTGATCCGTATGTTTTAATCCTCGCCGGGCGTGCCAGAATATTGTTAAGGCAGCATGTCCTGAAACAGTTGTTTGTTCATTCTGATTGCATTTTCCACGGCCTCGGTGGGTGGTTGCCCCATATCCTCTTCCAAGCGGTATCAGTGTGAAGCATTCGTTGGAATATATTTGCTCTTCTGGGAATTTTCTGAGAAAACACCCGTTCTATTTATAGATCAGTTCGGAGTAGTTCAGAAAAGGGAGTTTCGGAGGTGCAATGGAGAGCGTTTGGAGGAGATAAGGGCCTTTTTCCATCCGGCTACCTGGTAGAGTTACCTGTGTGTGAGTGAGTGTGTGTGTGTGTGCGAGCTCGGTGATGGTGGTGATGTTGTCTGTACATATAGAGATTCACACACACACATACACACACAGGCACACAAGCACGCACACACGCACCACACACGCAGGCTCACACACACGCGCACGCACGCACCCACGCACGCACCCTCACACACACACAAACACACACACAGTTGGGCAAGCCTCACGGGCCATTTGGACAACGGATGGTCCATCTCTACCCCAAACACCTTTCTTCACACCACTAAAATGCCCACTTTGGCTACTATTCATATTGATGACGTCACAGATGACGTGAACATGCTTCAAGTCGTGGTCTATACCACGAGAGCTTCAATTTGACACCCTACACGGCCTATTCGGACCAAGAATGGTCCCTCAGTCACTCACAAACGAACCCCTAAAATGCCTGCTCTCTATATTACTCCCAAGTGATCTATAAATATAACAGGGATTTTCCCAGAAAATTCCCCGAACGGCAAATATATTCCCACGAAAGCTTGACCGGGATACCCCAACCGGGCTTTTGGACATTGATTGCCCAGACATGTCATTGCCCACGCCCAAAATGTCATCTTTCGTTACTAGTACCCAACTGCGCATGCGTAGCACGATGCGTCTTCCAACAAACACCATACTTTTCGTCCTCTATATTCAGAGAGCTACAAGATCACACCCCACACGGTCCATTTGGACCACGGATGGTCCATCTCCACTCCAAACACCTTCCTTCACACCCCCAAAATGCTCACTTTGGCTACTTCTCCTACTGATGACATCACCGATGACGTTACAGATGCCGTGAACATCCCTCCAGTCGTGGTCTACACGCCGAGGGCTTCAATTTGACACATCACATGACGCATTCGGACCAAGAATGGTCCCTCAATCGCTCAAATATACCCCTGCGCTCTTCCAGAATGACCACTTCACTTACTACACCCAACTACCCATGCGCAGATTGGCGCGGCTTTCAATAAAAACACGCCAGTCTGACTATACTCCACGAAAGCTTCACCAGCATACCCCAAATGGTCCATTTGGACCAAAGATGGGTCCCTTGATTGCCCAAATATATCATTGCCCACGCTCAAAATGACATATTTCGCTACAACTGCCCAACTGCGCACGCGTAGCACGATTCGACTACCAACAAACTCCATACCATTCGTCATCTACATGTAGAGAGCTACAAGATGACACCCAACACGGTCCATTCGGACCACGGATGGTCCATCTCTATCTCAAACACCTCCTTTCACACTCACAAAATGCCCAACTTGTCTGCTACTCCTACTGATGACGTCACCGATGACGTCACAGATGGCATGGACATCACTCCAGTCGTGGTCTACATCCCGAAAGCTACAACATGAAAGCTCACACGATGCATTTGGACTACGGATGGTCCCTCTCTATCCCAAACACCTTCCTTCACACCCCTAAAATGTCCACTTTCGCTACTACGGCCAGACTGCGCATGCGCAGAATGATGAAACTGTATTAGGCACCAGCCCAATCTGACGCTACCCCAAGGGAACTTCAAAATAAGGCATCCCGCGGGCAAATCTGACCACTATGGGTCCATATCGACCTCAAAACGTCCATTCCAATACACTTTTTATACTGTGCATGCGCAGATAGACACTATTTCCACATCACACCCATCCAGTTGGACGCTCCCCCACGAGAGCTTCACACTGAAACCTCCCACGACCCATTCGGACCAAAATTGGCCCACCTCGATCCCAAAACGTCCCTTCCAATGCTTTTTCCTCACAATTCCCTGTCTGGGCATGCGCAGAATGTTGAAAACGGACGACACACTAGTTCA
Source organism: Hanleya hanleyi (assembly GCA_036873755.1). Taxonomy (NCBI): domain Eukaryota; kingdom Metazoa; phylum Mollusca; class Polyplacophora; order Lepidopleurida; family Hanleyidae; genus Hanleya; species Hanleya hanleyi. The sequence goes on along the minus strand of JAVTVY010052771.1, from coordinate 23,065 downwards.
GTCGGATGGACCCTCACGAATGCTTCATGGTGACACCTCATACGACCCAATCGGACCACTATGGGTCCACCTATATTGACCCTTATATTCTCCCGGAGATGGCCGGACATTCCCGGAGATTCTCGGACATTGCCGGACATTCCCGGAGATTAAGACGCAGCGACCGCCCGTGTATTTGAAGTCTCGGGACTACATTCTGTCCGCGTAATCTTCTCCCCGCGACCGCATCACCGCCGACCGCATCACCGCGGAGGACAACATGCCCCCTAAGGTCACTTCCGGTCACGTGACCCGCCGGAACTATAGTGACCTTGACCTCTACGATCACGTGAGCACACGCGACACCACAAAATTAGGTCAATCAGGTCCCAGACACTCTTTTTATACTACTGCGGATAGGATAGCTGGTATTGCGCAAGTTCCACATTGCGGTCGATACTTCATGTAGGAACTATTTTCTGGGTCTTTGTGTCGCTGAAAAGGTACATTGTTGTCCCCAGATTTGGCTATTGTATGCATTTTCTCGTGAATCTTACATGAAGTATGAACCCACATTGCTGACTGAAGCCTCGTTGTGAATTGAACGTGACATTCGTAGTGATTTCTTTCACACTACTTGGCATTATCGCGACTTCGCCATATCGCGACTTCGCATTATCGCTTTGTAACTTCGCAATATCGCTTCGCGACTTCGCATTATCGCATCGCAGCTTTGCGTTATCTCTTCGCATCTTCGCATAATCGTTTGGGGTCTTCGCATTATCGCTTCGTGTTTTGCTTTATCGCTTTACGTCTCGCATTATCGCTTCGCATCTTCACGTTATCGCTTCACATTTTCGTACTGTCGCCTCGCGTTTTTCTTTATCGCCTCGTGTCTTCGCACTATCGCTTAGCATTTTCGTTTGATCACTTCGCATTATCGCATTGCGTCTTCGCATTATCGCGACTTCGCCCATGATCTTCCACCATCATATCATAGTAGTATATTTACATCAGATTAAAAAGTTTGGGAATATAAATGTAGGTTTGATATGGAGATCATCTTAAATAAACTATATTAACCCGTGCAAAATTGGGGAAAAATTGTGACAGTTCATTTCATCAAATCCACAAAATGCCTGGCGTTGGCTGTATTTTTCACTCCAGCAGCGTTTATGACCAAAAATTGTGTGGGGTGGCGTGCACAAAGGGTGTTGTACTCCTCCCCTCCCCTTGTGACATTAGCGTTTGAGATGTACTCTGTTAACCGTTACTGTCGTAAGTACGACAATGAGAAAATTGCATGTACAGGCTGCAGATTCACATTTCACACATTGTTGAATTCCATTGTTCTAGTTTGTATGACAAGTTGGTCGGACATTCGCATTGGTTCTGCGCCGAATTTGTGTTTGAACTTACCTTGTTCATTTCACTGAATTAATTCCTCAGGTGTGAGCATTCTGTGGTATTGTTCTTTTAGTTCTTTGACCATACTGGGTAACCTAGTTCATGCTGCACAACATTAATTTTACTAACAAAAGAAAGCTTGTTTAAAAAGAGGGCACTATTATATAGAAATGCAAAATACAGCCTGTTACGTGAGTAAAATTTAAGTCTTAGTGGCTCCAGCAGATTTAGAAATATCCAACCGTTATTCTTGCTGTGCAGTCGGATATCTAACATTTGTCCAGCTTGGGAGACACGCTCTGATGTGGGAAATCTTCAGTATATTCTTGCTGAAACCAGCTGATCGTATACATTACCTGGTATAACCGTCCTTGGGGTGTGCCTGTCGGGTAAGACCATCTGTTTCTTTGCTCTCTTGTCAATATTCTAGTCTAAGGCATTCGTAAACTAATGGTTTATTAATTTCATATTCTAGAAGACTATTAGGCTAGGCTTTGGTGTAAGACCTCCCATTGAAAAGGTAATATTCTGGACAAAAGACTGACAATACAACTTGCAGCAGATCCTCTGTCAATTATATTTCGTGAGTCTTACACCAAATCGTTGCCGACTCTTACATTACCGTCATGCAGAATACGCCTGGTATATTGATCAATTATTGTCTGCTCCAGCAGCAGGGGGGGAGAACAGATCAAAAAAGGAGCAGTAATCCACGGGTCCCAGGGCCAGCACAGCAGGGGGTGAGGGGGCAGGGGGGAGAGCAATCCACGGGTCCCAGGGCCAGCACAGGGGGGAGCAGACCACGGGGGCAGACCACGTTTAGGCACCCCACCCACCGCATGACCCGTGTTTCGATCAACGGCCCCCTTCCTCAGGATATCGGCACCGGCTTTGCCGAGGTCCAGGAATGGGAGTTCGAAGAAAAAGTTCACCCCGTCATCCCTGCCTGGTTCGGAAGGCATTTCGCAGAGCAGGGCTGGGCCCCAACGCCCCTGCTTGCCTTTCTTACAGAGTCTGGTCTCCTGAAAAACCTCAAGGTCTGTGAAGCCATTATCACATTCAAGAAACAAACTGAGGTCTGGCTTCCAGAGGACCGCGACCCGGGCTGCGGCCTCATCGGAAAATTCACACAGGGCAGCAAAGCCGATGGCAAAAGACTAACCCGGAGGCTTGTGACCGACCAGGTGAGCTGGACTTCCTCGTGAGAGACACCCGCCGAAGTGGCACCCTGGTTGGCGCGCCCAAAAGATGCCCATTAGGCCACATTCTAACATATTACGACGGTTCGCAGCCCCAGTACACCCACTTGATGGCCAGCATGCTTGCCTATGCCCATATAAACCTCGTCGCTATGCTGCAGCGTTTCGAACCCGAGGAGGCTGTCCGGGTGGCCACCGACAGCCTCTATATCCAGAAGACCGCGCTGCACAAGCTCGGGGGTGTCGAGGCTTACGTAGCCCCTATGTGGTGCGACTGTAGAGAGGAATGGTGCATGAACTGCAGGACGTCTTGGTAGCGTTTTATCGCTGATGAGAGGTCAACTGGAGAGGAGACCGCATCCTCGATGTTGGCGAGAAACTGCTTCTGCGCGTCAAATGCTGTGCCCTCTCCTAAGATCCGTGTGCGCGTCTGAGCCTGGGCGCCGAGGATGGCCCATACATACGTTCGAATGGAATCATTAACACGCTCGATGCCTGCATGTGTGAAGCCCTGCGATCTGTCCAGCATGAACGTTGTCCACGCCTTGTCAGCCTCCGATCCCTGCGCAATGTAGTCAATGTGAAAGTGGTTTTTCCGGAAAGTAAACGAATGCGAGGTTGGGTCGTACGGTTTTGGAAGTCGCATGTAGCCTGCGTGTGTGGCATAGAAGTAAATCGTTCCTATGCCGCTGTTTTCGCTCTGCTGCTGTCTCCAATCGGCATGCGGCGACACCCCAAACTCTGCACAGATGCGCTCATATGCTCTGCGGTCAAATGGATTGTTAAATGCCGCCCAGGCGTCGTCTTGAGGGAGCGGGGCCTGGATCTCTTTTGGGATCCGCCTGATCTGAAAGTAGACATGAAAGGTGTAGAGGGCCCGGGTGTGGCTAGCAGTTCGTGCGCCAGCGGCTAGGTGGTCGCTCACAGACACACCGCAGACGGTCGTGGCGCACCACACGGCGAAATTCAGCTGACTCTGCCAAAACTGCAAGGAATTAGAGCGCCACGCCTGAACAAGCTGGTCGCTTTTCACTTTAGGCAGACAGTATTTCACAAATACATCAGGAAACTGGGACGCAAAGTCACCACCTGCTGTGTTCTCTAAGTTCACCAAGATATCTTGATGAGTGAATGTCGTCCCAGTAACACTCGTTCCAGCGGTGTACACCCCGCCCGCTTGGTAGGTGGCCTTTGCATTGAAGCTAAAGGCGTGTCTACCCATGCGCAATCCTTGCTGGTTTAGCACTTCGTGTGGCCGGCTATGTATGTAACACTGAGCAACATTCAAAATGGCGCAGCAGTCGACCTCACGCATGCGCTCAAGAACCAAAACGGACAATACAAAGTAGCACTGCTCGAGCTCACTTTCTACCCACTATGGGAGAACGTCCCAGCCGGAACTAGCTTCTCTGTTGGCGGAAAGCTTGTGGCTGTCCCTAGCGGTTATTACAATGTCTGTTCCCTTAATAAAGAGGTCTTCAAGCCACACGGGGCGGGCCTGGAGATAAACCATGCCACCGGTCGACTGAAGTTGACGACCGACAGTAGCATACAGCTGTTTGGCCTTGCGCGGCTCCTGGGATTCTCAAATCCTGACAGTATCCTGACGGGGACAGTGCAGGGCGACAGCTTCCCCACACTAGCACCCCATAAAGAAGTGTTCGCTCACCTGGGTGAGGTGAGCACATCGCACAATCTAGTGGGGAAGGCAGTCGAGACGGCTGGCATCAGCACTGCGTACCCTTGTGTGGCCTACCCTTCCACTCTTCTGAGAGCTATATCTGTGACCGGTGAAGGAATAAACTGCGGAAAAACCATTTCTTTCCCTAATCCACAGTATAAGCCACTAATATCTGGCCCTATCCAGCAGCTAACGTTCTCCCTGTTAGATAAGTCAGATACACCAGTAAAGACCGCTTATATGAGTGTAACTCTTGATCTTCATCCCTGACAACGATGGTTGAATCCGCAGGACCCAGATGCAGTGATTTGGCCTTAAGCGATCTCGCTGATACCGTGGGGTTTGGCGAGGCAGGTTACACCGACCGCCTATACGGCTTTCAGTTCAGAAACGGCTTATACCATCGAAAGAAGCTTACGCCAGGAAGAAGCACGGATGTAAGTTTCAAAGACCTTGAAGATATTAACACGGGAAACACACGGACGCACGTGAGATATAGCCTCGTTAAAACGGAAACCGGACAATGGACTCTCGCCGAAAGTGACAATGTGGGCTGTCTCATTGACCTTAATGTGGTCGAATCGGGAGTACAGGTCGATAAAGCCGGGTTTGTGAGAAAGGTTTTAAATCGAGGTACGGCATTCCTGTCCTACAGTCCGGTTGAAAACAACGTCAAAATACACCTCCAGGACTGGAAATTCTATTTAAGAAGCACTGATCCTCGAGGGGCTCTGGTAATAAATACGTCGTTACCCGCCCTGACCACTCTTCCTTCAGACTCAACTATCGTTGCTGCAATACTGTTACCGCCCGCTCCCGCTCCCGATAGATTCGTGGACATACTACCAGATCTCCAGATCAAGTGGCAGGATAAGCACACTGATCAAGAGTTGCGGATTTTCTTTGCTCTCAGCGCAGTTAAAAAGCCTGTCGTGCATCTGTCGTTAGAGGGCGTAACTACACGAGTAGGGAACGATGTGACCGTGGGCAACATATTCCTATCTGAAGGCGTCGGCTTAAAATCTCTGAAGGTGTTCAACCGGCCCTTGGATAACCTTGAGCTAGAGATTATGGACAACAGCATATAGATTCATCATGGGGCTATATCCAACATTGGACGAGGCCGAATCCGCGCATGACTACAGGCTAAAGCACATCTGTGATATACAGCATGAACTCTCCCAAGATCGTGATTCCCGGTCGAGCTTGTACAAAAAATACCGCAAAGCGGTGAATGCTGTAGATGGCGTTGACTCTGCGCTTGCCACAGTGGCTTTGGGCCTCGGCGCGACTGGGGTCGGCCTCTTGTCGACTATAATTGCCGCACCCGTTGTTGTAGCACTTGAAGTCTCGGCTCTTTCAAGTGGTTTGGCTGGAATAGCTTGCAAGTTCATATCTCGACGCCTGACCATCAAAGCTAAAAAACACGATGAAATTCGCGTCCTAGCGTCATCAAAGTTGGATTCCATCGCAGATGTTATCTCGCAAGCACTTGTGGATAACAAGATCTCTGATAGCGAGTTCCGTCACATCCTAGCGGAGAAATCTAAATATGATGCCATGAAAGGCGCCATCAGGGCTAAATCCTTGAAAGCATCCCATATCAGCCAGGAAGAAAAAAACGCACTTCTGAAGCAAGGCAGGGAGGAAGCAAGGAAACAGTTTGCCAGGGCAATCGAGATAGAATCACGATAAACTGCTTTCTACAGGCGGATTATTAAAGACGCCATGCGCAGCCCCTGCCACCCGGAACCGTGGGAACCACTACGATGTCCGCACGAACACGTAGTTAGGCCTTTTTCTGCGCATTAGCATATCATGTTAAAGCCATGGCTGACACTGCAAAAGAAGGCATGTCGTCGATCGATGGTAAAATGCTAGCCAACATGGCCTACCATGCCGCTGTCGTTAGCGGCTTAGCGATAGGTTATGCTCGTCTGGGCAAAATTGTTTGGAAAGGCCCTGCCCCCAAGTTGGACTTCACTGGCTATGACGTAGGAATGCTTATTGCCGACGTCGGCCTAGCCTTAGCCACGAAAGACTTGCTGATTAAGCAAGGAATCCTCCCTGCCGATATATTGAAGTAGGCGCTTTATATCGCCTCTTACCCACCATACTATAGCACTACGTGCGGCTATTGAATGTGTAAACGTGTACATATACGCCGACCCAAATACTCAAGCCTGACTTCTCTCAATAAAAAAAAGGTGTGTTTGTTCTCTACTAACACTGTATTTGCTCAAGCCTTCCTGTTTGTGAATGAAGCCGGGCCTCACAACGGATATATACACGTTCCATACACCTACCCGAAATAGACTAAATGTGTTAGCTGGGTCGTGTCTGTGTAGGAATGTTTGCTTGCATTCAGCCCTGAGTGTTGTATGTGGGTCACTATTGATTTTCTCCTATCTGAATGAGACAGCACTTGTATGAGACTGTGCATTCGTATCCTAGCAACGATAACAGGAAGTGAGGCCTTGCACAACTGCTTGGTAGCTTTATATGCGTTATTTTAAACCTATATTAGTGTCCGTGAAAGATAGCCTAGGTAGGCCATGCGATATGTATCGTGTCTTTCAGTCACGTCTCACAAAAGGGGGTTCGATCCCTACCTGACTGCTCTTGGAACGCTTGTCCCGAACTCTTCTCACAAATAATCTAGACTCATTTCGAATTGTCTAGGATGCCACGGCGGAGAGTTATTAAGAGCAATTGAGTCCCAAATACATCATTTACTAAAAAACAAGCCGTCACATGGCCACGAAGCCATGTGAACAGGACTACGTCACAGGCCACGAAGCCATGTGACGGGACTCAGTGGGACGTGACACCCCGGTTTTGCATTTTTTGACCCCCGGCGTAGATTAACTCGCCCCCCTTGGCCTGCTCCCGGCTCCTGGACCCCTCCCCCCTTGGGAAGCTCCCCCTCCCTGTGCTCCCCCCTTAGCCTGCTCCCCGCTCCCCCCTATGGTCTGCTCCCCCTCCCTGTGCTCTCCCCGCTCCCCCTCCCTGCTGTGCTGGCCCTAGGACCCATTGATTGCTCCCCCCGTGGTCTGCTAGCCCTCCCCCGTGTGCTGGCCCTGGGACCCGTGGATTGCTCTCCCCCCTGCCCCCTCCCCCTCTGCTGTGCTGGCCCTGGGACCCGTGGATTGCTCCTCCTTTTTTGGTCTGCCCCCTCCCTGTGCTGGCCCTGGGACCCGTGGATTGCTCTCCCCCCTGCCCCCTCCCCCAAGCTGTGCTGGCCCTGGGACCCGTGGATTACTCCTCCTTTTTTGGTCTGCTCCCCCCCCTGCCGCTGCTCCCGATGGAACTATCTCCCCATAGTGCACTCTGGGCGAGATAGTCCTTTTCCTCACCTGTTGAATGAGGCTAACTGGAATATATATCCCAAATGGGATAAAATATCCCACTTTGGATTAGTCAAGTAACATGACTCTGATCTTATTATCAGAGTCATGCCGTACGATCCAAGGCGCTTCACTGACGAAAATAAAACGTCAGAAAGCAGACCAGAAATTCACATCCACACATCTCTAAGTCCCGCTGTCATAATATATGGTCCATCCGGGTTCGTGATACACCAAAAATAGCAGCCAGAAACACTTACTTGCATTCCAAATACAGCTGAGAAAATCCCAGTCGAGAAATGTAAACATCTCCACCATATTGGTTCAAGGGCTTTTCCAAATATTATATCCACCTCCTCACCGAAGGACGAGTTTCCCTGCAAACAATTAAGTTTAAAGTCTGTTCTATTCATATTTGGTACTTCATAATGTGGAGTTCAATATAGGCGTTGATGGAAATATAAAGTTCTATGTATTTTGATTTAAAAATACAAAATTTCAGGGGTAATTACGGTCCATTCAATAGGAGGGTGGGTATAATTTTTGGAAAAGCCGTTGTACTAATATAGTGAATAAAACAAATAGTTCGATTGGTGCAAGATAAATTTATTGCCATTAAAAATTTATCTAAAATACATTAATCTAATCTAAAATTGCTTGGGCTGAATCAACCCTACCAGCGCAGCATGGGCAAAAGGACATACATGTCCAGCATCATAATATCTGCCAAATTTTATGCATATATACAATATAAGCTTAGAGATCATACGACCTGCGATAAGTACTTGCTACAATGACAGGAATAAATTAGTACAGAGCAATGCAGTGCTGTAATGCATAAATAGTTGAATATGTCATGTGACTAGATATCGATGCATATTCATTACCCAACTTATGGCAAATGACTTATTGATTTACAAGTATTTTACAATAAACAATTGAATCAGACCTCAATTGTTTGTTCTCTATTAGGGTGTGGTGGGTGGGATAAAATATTCTGGCAACAGGCGGCAACCCGGCTTGCAAAGGCTCAGCAGCAATAACCAGCCTACAGAAATGTGCAATCTAAAGTACCCACGAAAAGCACGGACGTGAGCACTACGTCATCAAAAACAGCCTAAACAATTTCATCTGCCAGCCACTGATTGGTCAGCACATCATACGTCGCCAAAACCTGCCTAAACAATTTAATATGTAGGCCACTGAATACATGTGCATGCAGACACACCCACCAGGCCCTATGTAATCGACACGCTTGTTTTAAAATAGACTTGACAAGTCTTATCTAAAACAAACAGTTCGATTGGTGCAAGATAAATTTATTGCCATTAAAAATTTATCTAAAATACATTAATCTAATCTAAAATTGCTTGGGCTGAATCAACCCTACCAGCGCAGCATGGGCAAAAGGACATACATGTCCAGCATCATAATATCTGCCAAATTTTATGCATATATACAATATAAGCTTAGAGATCATGCGACCTGCGATAAATACTTGCTACAATGACAGGAATAAATTAGTACAGAGCAATGCAGTGCTGTAATGCATAAATAGTTGAATATGTCATGTGACTAGATATCGATGCATATTCATTACCCAACTTATGGCAAATGACTTATTCATTTACAAGTATTTTACAATAAATAATTGAATCAGACCTCAATTGTTTGTTCTCTATTAGGGTGTGGTGGGTGGGATAAAATATTCTGGCAACAGGCGGCAACCCGGCTTGCAAAAGCTCAGCAGCAATAACCAGCCTACAGAAATGTGCAATTTAAAGTACCCACGAAAAACACGGACGTGAGCACTACGTCATCAAAAACAGCCTAAACAATTTCATCTGCCAGCCACCGATTGGTCAGCACACCATACGTCGCCAAAACCTGCCTAAACAATTTAATATGTAGGCCACTGAATACATGTACATGCAGACACACCCACCAGGCCCTATGTAATCGACACGCTTGTTTTAAAATAGACTTGACAAGTCTTATCTAAAACAAACAGTTCGATTGGTGCAAGATAAATTTATTGCCATTAAAAATTTATCTAAAATACATTAATCTAATCTAAAATTGCTTGGGCTGAATCAACCCTACCAGCGCAGCATGGGCAAAAGGACATACATGTCCAGCATCATAATATCTGCCAAATTTTATGCATATATACAATATAAGCTTAGAGATCATGCGACCTGCGATAAGTACTTGCTACAATGACAGGAATAAATTAGTACAGAGCAATGCAGTGCTGTAATGCATAAATAGTTGAATATGTCATGTGACTAGATATCGATGCATATTCATTACCCATTTCCACTATATGTAGGATTAGGGACATTTAATTAGGACAAATTTTCTTTAACAGATCCAAACTTGTGGTTGGGTGCGGTTGTATGTATTTGAAAACGCAATCGCTTTTCCAATCACCCAATTGCTTAATCACAGAAAGTGGGACTCCCACACAAGCCAACCAGCTGGGCCCCGCCCTTCTCAGACTATGCGTGTTAAACTGGGGGGAAAGACCGCTATCGGGAGCCAAGGAGTGCAATCGTTTACGGAAAGCAGAAGCGGAGAAAAAGGGGGCCCGAGAAGTAGCCAGTCCCTTACCAAAAAATCCTATAGGATCCAATGGGACAGATAATTCTGTCCTATAGGATCCTAAGGGATAGGTAAATCTGTCCTATAGGATGGATTATTCTATGCTATAGAACATGTATGTGTCCTATAGGACAGCCATTCTATCCATTAAGAATTGTTTTTGTCCTTCACATGCGACAGAGTGTGAGGAACCAAACACATTTTACATGCATATACATTGTAAAGAAAAGCACATAATAGGTGGAAAATGTGAAAAATCTCATAAAAGCAATGTTTTTTTTATTATTTTTTTCTGCCTTATACATATTTACAGATATTGAACATAAGGCAAGAAATCAAAGTATTTTGTCTGTTATCATTCGCAAATATTAGCACGAGTATGTAAGCTTATATACATGTAATGATATATGATCCAGCTGATACAATGCTTCATTGATTAATTTATTGGAAGATATGAATTTAATCCAATTTCTGATACACAAATTAAAACCCAATTTAAACATGTAAATTCTACATTCGGAATTTCTGTAGACTTTTAATTACATCAATCGAGGCATCGAGGCAGTAAATCCTAATAGATTAAACAGATTCTGTTTTTTAAATCTCTGTAAAATAGGATCTTCGATGGATTTTTTTTAACTGTGGAAATGGAATTAAAAATCAGAAAAAGGAGCATGTTAGCGCATTACCTCGATTTCAGTATTTGTTAGTCCACGGCAGGGATCAGCAAATGTACTATACAATGACATAATAATGCAATTCTTAAATACAGATTCAGAATATGCATATATATACAAATATTAACATGGTAAACAATCTTCTTGAAAACCAAACTTTACATTCGCTTTACTCCAAAGGAGACAAAAAACATCTAAAGTGATTCATTACAAAATGTTAGTTGACCATGTAATCATTTTAAATGTATATGGTTCTTAACTATTCATAGTTAAGACCGCAAATAGGAAGTGTCCATACTGTTATAAACCATCTGATTGTTCAATAAGCTTATTGAGATCAAAATTAATCTCCATTTTTGGACAATCGATTAAGTAAATTTGAACAGTTCATCAAATCTAGAAAATAAAGTATAAGCTTACTATCCGCAGAATTTAATAATTGGGAATTTTCACCTTATAGTTCAATTGTTTATTGACACAAAATAAATTTCTTCCAATGAATAAAAAAATATCCCCTCATGGTGGCAACAGATTTCCAGCAGATAAGGCAGCAGATGTAGAAATGTACTTTTTTTGATTGGTTGAAATTGTAGTTTAAGGGCCGCTTCCCATACGGATTTCGCGGCCCATCAACTCAATGTTTTATTTAAATTTCACGGTACATTTCTTCGTTAATTTAAGATCTTTTGCAGCGCTAGATATTAAAATAAATAATTAAATAATGAATAACAATAACAATGAGGAAACATAAATACTAGTACTTTTTTCTTCATCTCCTCTGGTTTTATAGCATTTCCAAAAGAGAAACAGCTTGATAAAATGTGTGTGTATCGCAACAAAGAATTTTGGGTTTCAGTGGACGACAGAGGAGGCCTAAATAAGCCTGCGTCGCAGCGAATATAAATAAATAATTTACAAGAGTTGAATGTTGGAAGACAGGGGGTAGTCTTCCACATTGTCTAATGTGTTAATTTCCCGATCAAAGATAAAGTGGGCTTATTCTACCGGTACGGTACTGCATTAAACTGGTCTGAAATACCATTTCTGCTCGCGCTGTTTCAAATAGTTAATGCTACCATTGTTTACAGATACCGTTAAGACTTCCGCCCGTCGTGTTATGACTTTTCCCAGCGAACCAAACTCCCCCCACAGTGCAATATGATCTTTTACCGGTTCGCCCTGATTAACCTGAATGAGCAAAAAGTTATATACCGGCTGTCCTATCCGGAAATATAGTACATATGGTCACATTATGTGTTAAAATCGGGGCTGAAATATCCTGAGTTTTCCCCCATATAATTGTGTGTTAATTAATACCTCCCCATTTTGGTAGATACAATGACGTCACTGGGGGATTTTCCTCCCTCTGAAAAGCTTAATTTTAACACAGAAGTATATGGAAAAAACTTCAAAAAGTATAGTTCAGAATCCATTTTAGCATGATAATTTGAAGAGATGTACTATCTTTCTCTTCACCAAGTTGTAGAAATTTATCTCAAGTTTGAGCTAAGATTTTTAGTAAAAACCTGCTACGCTCCACTGAGGCCTAGGTTAAAAATCCATCAGTTGCGCGGGTGGCAATTACGGCACCGTAATTGATAGAACAGCCGATCTTTGTTGAGAGCTGCTGTTACTTCCGTTGTATCTAAAATCGGGGCTGAAATCAGAGTTTTCCCCCATATATAATTGTGTGTTAATTAATACCTCCCCATTTTGTTAGATACAATGATGTCACTGGGGGATTTTCTTGTTGAATTTAGATTTTATAATAAAATTAATAAGTTTAATAAATAATTAATTAATAATCAGTCCAATCCAAAGATTTTATAATAAAATTGGACATAATGAAGAAAATAATTTTAGAAGAATACACCAGTTCTAACATGATTTTCAAGAAAAAAATGTCCATTAATGAATACTCTACCCTCTTCATTATCACCAATTATATACAGATAATATTATTCTATTTTCCTGGTAGTCTATTACATTAGCAATTGACTTGCTGGCATTAATTCCATTAATTCAACAATTTGAGGAGAGTTATCTCCCCTGTACCGGTATATTTTAATTGGCCACTGGTGGCGCCACCATGCTGCCATATGAGAAATTATAACAACAACAGCAGGAAAACAAATTTGATTTGCTCATGTTAAGCTGGAACTATTGGGGTTTAAAGAACTGTATTGCAGATGGTGATGAGTGAAGCTACATGTAGTGATGGTAAGTAAGTTATAAATATAATTATAATGTTACAACTTAATTGGCAAAACAATTCTAAATTTCTAGTTAAACTCAGAATGTTGTAATGTGGACCCTCTATGAGCTTTAACTATCAACAAGTTTCTCTTCATATACTTGGCTTATTAAACAATTGATAATCTTCTCAGTAACTACTGCAGCACTTAACCTTATATTTGCAGTCAAAATTAATGAAATAAATCAGTTAGCCTCATTTAGCCTGGAATTCACAAAGAAATATCCATAACTCAATCTGTCTCAAAATTCCTTTCAGATCTACCCAGGTTCATCCAGGCAGTGTGATTGCCATTGTTGCATTGTCAGCTGGAAAAGCCCAGGCTTGGGGACCTCATGTGAAGATTGGCCATGCACCCCTGAAGGAAATACCCCGGAGGGTGAGATAAATAGGTTATATCACACCACTGCTTGTGTATTTCCTGTTCATGTCAAACCGTAGGATTTAACTTGCTAGGAAGTTTGAGGGGGGGGGGGGGCATGTTAGCTCTCAATAAATCAGTTGACATCCTCACTTGTTGTTTTGAAATGTTTATCGTTTCCTGCTTATATTTCCAGAAGATTTGAGAATATTTCCATACCAAAGTTCTGATGAAATCGCAAAGGAATATTTATTAAAATAAATTGATAACAAATACACTGTTGGCATAACCGATATTTGCTATGATAAAAATGTGACCAGGAAAAGCAGGATAAATTATGATCAGATTTCCTATAACCATGATAACAGGCTATATTTTAATTGTCTATTTATTGCACTATTCTTGACCATGTTCGAGGCGCACATTTCATCGACTCGGAGCAGACATGTGATCATGGAAATCATACAGCGTCTATTGTTGAATTACTTCTTCGCCAAAGAGGAAATAGCATCAGGCAATATTACATGACCAATACAACTGGATGACGAACATTGTTAAAATCATATTGGTGTACATTCTCAATATTTTTTCCAATTGTGATTGCGTTTTCATTTAGCGTTGATCCATTGCAATATTATTTAATGACGATATGCAATATAAATTCAAATAACAAATATATCTAAGCAACAATGTTACAATGGATTAAATTTATTTAACTTTTCAGACGAAGAAGACCACTATTCACACTGGTGGTTTTAAATCCAGGTTGGACCATATTATGGGGCAGAGCAGATATTCTAAGGTAGCTATTGATTTATTGATTTTTGATACTGAGTTTGTCTTGGATTGAATGTAAATTTTATAAGGCCAATTCTCGTAAAGCAAGTAATTACTTGTATTCTACAAGTTGCTGCTACAAGTCACACTGTGCAAATGGGGCTGTAAACAGAGATGATTCTTAACTAATTGATATATCATGTATTTTGTAGAAGGCTCTGCCAGTTATAGAAGACGACAGTGATGAGGAAGGAGGTTGTTTGCCGAAACATCAGAAACATATGCTAATGTAAGTATAAATTACATTATTGACAGTGCACCACATAATGTAACCATACTATAGTTTTCTCCATCACATCTACATGTAGCTTTCATTTTTCGTGTTTGCATTTTTCGTGAGTGAAATAGTCCTATAACAGTCGACCAACACAGGCCATATTCATACAGCATCTGCATTTATTTAACTACAATGTAGTTTGTCATTCAAAAGTCCATGAACTGATCAAATACTTAATCCTTTGTTTCCAGATTTCCGACATCGAGAGTGTTGCTGATGATGATGGCACTTTGCGACAGACATTACGAAGAATTGAGGAAGAAAACAGGAAGCTACGAGCAGACATTGGCGATCTTCATGAAACTTTGCAAAGTCTGAAAGGTATGTCTGGCTCAGCATTCTTTCTGTATGCAAGATGGCCAAATAAGGGAACAGGACGTATGCATGAATACGTATTTGGAAATATATGGAAGGGTGTCCTTATACACATATATTCTGCAATAACTATTTTCCAAACAAATTTGCTCAAATGCTTTTCTTCAGATCAGCCATCAGTGGTTTCGCATTTTACACATGCATGATTCTCAGCGTAATGAATTATCTCCTTTATAATATAATTACCTCATTTAAATAGCATGAGAATGTACACATGATCCGTATTGTAATTTAACTATCCTCAATATGTTATGGTGCATTTGCGAATACATTTCTATTGTTTTTTGTTCTCTCATTAGATCTTCCAAGAATGGTTTTGGACTTGTCACAACTTGTACTTGAAGTGAAGCAAAGCTGTCAGTGCAATTGTGCTCAGGAGACAACTACCCCAGAGAGACGTACCTACCCGATGGTACATGCTGCTCCACTTGTACCAGAGTCCTCTCTATGCCGACTACCCAGTCACCAGCTCCATCTCCGTTGGTTGTTCGAACACCAGGTACCCTGGGACAGCAAATCTCCAGTTTTCGCCATCTCACAGCATACCACCGAATTAGATGTTGATCTTTTAAGTCATATGTTTTTTTATCGTTCATAATAATAAAAGGCTTTATCTATACCCCATTACAAACTCTTAGCCCAATACAAGCGTCTAGTCCGTCATTCATAATTCAGTCGTCGTCCATTAAAGAATATCCGCGTCCATAATCCAAAGACCTATTCCATATCCATAGGAATGTAATGATATATACAGAGAAAGTTAAATTGGGATATCCTTACATAAGTACAATATGTTTAAAACAGTGATACCCGAAGAACAATTTTATAGTGAGTTTAAATACTTAAAGGGTCTTCTAAAGCTGACTGATCATTTTGGTAGCCTATTGAAACAAGTTGATGCTATTTATATTCACGCAGAATATTACAACATTTATTTTATCATCTTTCAGGCGGTGGTGTCTGGTAATGTATATCTGCCAAGACGAGTTGTACAGAACATTATCCGGAGTGATCCCCGAAAGATGGCCATGGATCTAATGTCAGTTTTATTCACAAGAGCTGAGATGGCTACACACACGCTGACTGGTGTCGAGTCAAATACTGGACCTGATGCAGACGTAACACCACTCATTGAATCAAGACAAGATAACTGCTATACAAGGTAATTGTTCTTGTCTTTGAAAATATCTCGGATCTTTTATCAGTTGTATGTACTGTGACAAAAACGTTTTGAGCGCTTAGCATCCCATAAGCCAGGTATTCAAATTAAATTACCCCGCTATAATAAAATGCTGTAATACTTAAATAAGGAGCCAATCAAAGTAAAATTGCCCAGGTATTAAACTTGGTTACCGACAAACTTGCAGCTGCCTATTTGACTGAGTATATAAATTGGGGTTCCAAGCCTTTGGCAAGTTTAATGCATTTCTTTTCTGCATTGCAGCCCTACTTCTAAATGTCTTTTAATGATGTGCTAATTAAATATTTTCTTTTACCCCTTTCGCTAAAGTACTACCAAAAGAAGTTTCCTGGCAAGGATAAGATATACAAGATTCTATGAAGGCCAAACTGAATGGCGAACAGAAGTGCTACAGACGGAAGGAGAAGCACAGAGAGGCTCCCCACATCATTCCCCAGTGACAACATGGCACACTGATATTATGTCATTCTAATATATACCCTCTATATTTATGTGTATCCTGCGTTATTTTGTATACAATAAAATGTCCGTATGCATGGATCGGCTTCTGTTAAATGTCTTCATGGGTAACATGTCTTACATGTTACGTAATAGTACCTGTGTGTTATCTGAACATTACTGATCAGTTTCTGTCCAGTACACATTAATTATTTGATCAGTACTGTTTAGAGAGCAATCACTGCTGTTCCATGTAGTTGCTGTAAGAGGTTATTCCTTTAAAAACTTCAGGACGCTGTGTATGTGCCATGACTTCAGCGATACCAGGGACCAGAAGCGAGTTGACCTGATCCATTTTATTTACTGAACTCCACATTTAAAGGTTCACCTCATTTTCAGAAGAGTACATGTACCTTGAAAATAGCTATGGAATATTGCTGAACTTCATAAATGATGCTATAGGACTGTCCTATTAGATCCTATAGGACTGTCCCGTAAGATCCGATAGGACTGTCCTATAAGCTCCTATAGGACTGTCCTATAGGACAATCCTATAGGACTGTCCTATAGGCAAAATCCTATAGGATCGTATAGGACATTTTCTTATAGGAATCCTATAGGATTTTTTGGTAAGGGGTAAGAATTGGTCTGGCGAAGCCTGTGACGTGGCTAAGCAGAACCGTAACAAAGCCTTAACTGGGCAGATAGAAAAACTAGTTAGCATAGGAAACACTGTAGTATGCACACGTTGCTGAAATTGAATGGTTTTGGAAGAATAGATCTTGATCGTAAACCCATTAGGATGGAGCGATAAATCTTGTCGCCGAAGGAAGCAACGTTGTCCAGGTAAACAAGTGAAACTGCTAACACGAAGGAGTCCAAAAACCCCTAAAACAATTGCTGCCCACATTCTAAGGTCATTTACATCATCGTGGTTAAGCAAGCGGTAAAAAGGCATCAAATGCTGTAAAGTAAAAGGGGGTTTTGCGCAAGTTATATCCCCTTTAAGGCGTTTCACCCTTTCAAAACCCCGTCCACATTCCAGTTTGACAAGAGTGGATTACCCAGGCCAAAATCCAAATGCAAGATTCGCACTCTGTTCAAATACTGTAGGATTGTCTTGTAGCATTTATCTTTAACTAAAAAGGCTACATATCGCACTAAATTTTCGCCAGATATAGGGGCCAAATCAGCCTTAACTAACAGACAAAATTCAATATAATTTCTCAGCTGGGTCTCGTGAGTGTTCATTGCATAGGATTCTGCCCTATATACAGCCACTGCGTCATCCAACTGTTGTACAATTGACGCCATGGCTGGACCTGTGGGTATATGAAACGTAAAGAGCTCAAAGACATATGTTCATACACACAATACCATGTTGGAACAGGACACAAGTACTCGTGAAGATATCCAACAAATTTTTCCATGTAACCAGGGGAGTGAAGTCTACTTATCGAATCTGCTAACACATTTACCTCCCCTGGAAGATAAACTGCAGAAATGGAGGAGTCGTATTGCATAGCCAATAGGCTCAAATCATTGATAATATTAGTGGCAGCAGACACTTTAGAGCAGCCTTTATTCAACATAACCACAGTTGATGTGTTATCTGAAAAGACCTGAATACGGTACCCAGCCCAACAAGGAGCCCAACGTTTAGCTGCCAATAGCGTTATCGCCAACTCTTTTATATTGATATGCTCATCAGAGATTTCTGGGTAGTCCAGATGCCAAGTGCTATACACCCAATCATTTTGGTAGAATGCTCCACCCGCCAAATTACATGCATCTGTAACTACTGGCATAACTGGCCTAAAACACCACCAATGTAAGTCATCAACAATAGTGACCAATTTTGCTTTGTGTCGAGGCAATTTCAGACATGAAATCAAATTGTAAATGCTACGACTATGCAGTCTGCCCCACTCTATCACGTTTTGTCCTTCACATGCGACAGAGTGTGAGGAACCAAACACATTTTACATGCATATACATTGTAAAGAAAAGCACATAATAGGTGGAAAATGTGAAAATTCTCATAAAAGCAATGTTTTTTTTATTTTTTTTTTCTGCATGAGACATATTTACAGATATTGAACATAAGGCAAGAAATCAAAGTATTTTGTCTGTTATCATTCGCAAATATTAGCACGAGTATGTAAGCTTATATACATGTAATGATATATGATCCAACTGATACAATGCTTCATTGATTAATTTATTGGAAGATATGAATTTAATCCAATTTCTGATACACAAATTAAAACCCAATTTAAACATGTAAATTCTACATTCGGAATTTCTGTAGACTTTTAATTACATCAATCGAGGCATCGAGGCAGTAAATCCTAATAGATTAAACAGATTCTGTTTTTTAAATCTCTGTAAAATGGGATCTTCGATGGATTTTTTTTTAACTGTGGAAATGGAATTAAAAATCAGAAAAAGATATGTTAGCGCATTACCTCGGATTTCAGTATTTGTTAGTCCACGGCAGGGATCAGCAAATGTACTATAATAATGATATAATAATGCAATTCTTAAATACAGATTCAGAATATGCAAGATAATATATATACAAATATTAACATGGTAAACAATCTTCTCTTGAAAACCAAAACCTCTTACATTCGCTTTACTCCAAAGGAGAAAAACATCTAAAGTGATTCATTACAAAATGTTAGTTGACCATGTAATCATTTTAGATGTATATGGTTCTTAACTATTCATAGTTAAGACCGCAAATAGGAAGTGCCCATACTGTTGTAAACCATCTGATTGTTCAATAAGCTTATTGAGATCAAAATTAATCTACATTTTTGGACAATCGATCAAGTAAATTTGAACAGTTCATCAAATATAGAAAATAAAGTATAAGCTTACTATCTGCAGAATTTAATAATTGGGAATTTTCACCTTATAGTTCAATTGTTTATTGACACAAAATAAATTTCTTCCAATGAATAACAAAATATCCCCTCATGGTGATTTCCAGCAGATAAGACAGCAGATGTAGAAATGTACTTTTTTTGATTGATTGAACTTGTAGTTTAAGGGCCGCTTCCCATACGGATTTCGCGGCCCATCAACTCAATGTTTTATTTAAATTTCACGCCGCGTACATTTCTTCATTAATTTAAGATCTTTTGCAGCGCTAGATATTAAAATAAATAATTAAATAATGAATAACAATAACAATGAGGAAACATAAATACTAGTACTTTTTTCTTCATCTTCTCTGGTTTTATAGCATTTCCAAAAGAGAAACAGCTTGATACAATGTGTGTGTATCGCAACAAAGAATTTGGGTTTCAGTGGACGACAGAAGAGGCCTAAATAAGCATGCATCGCAGCGAATATAAATAAATAATTTACAAGAGTTGAATGTTGGAAAACAGGGGGTAGTCTTCCACATTGTCTAATGCGTTAATTTCCCGATCAAAGATAAAGTGGGCTTATTCTACCGGTACGGTACTGCATTAAACTGGTCTGAAATACCATTTCTGCTCGCGCTGTTTCAAATAGTTAATGCTACCATTGTATACAGATACCGTTAAGACTTCCGCCCGTCATGTTATGACTTTTCCCAGCGAACCAAACTCCCCCCACAGTGCAATATGATCTTTTACCGGTTCGCCCTGATTAACCTGAATGAGCAAAAAGTTATATACCGGCTGTCCTATCAACGGAAATATAGTACATATGGTCACATTATGTGTTAAAATCGGGGCTGAAATATCCCCCAGTTTTCCCCCATATAATTGTGTGTTAATTAATACCTCCCCATTTTGGTAGATACAATGACGTCACTCGGGGATTTTCCTCCCTCTGAAAAGCTTAATTTTAACACAGAAGTATATGGAAAAAACTTCAAAAAAGTATAGTTCAGAATCCATTTTAGCATGATAATTTGAAGAGATGTACTATCTTTCTCTTCACCAAGTTGTAGAAATGTATCTCAAGTTTAAGCTAAGATTTTTAGTAAAAACCTGCTACGCTCCATTGAGGCCTAGGTTAAAAATCCATCAGTTGCGCGGGTGGCAATTACGGCACCGTAATTGATAGAACAGCCGATCTTTGTTAAGAGCTGCTGGTACTTCCGTTGTATCTAAAATCGGGGCTGAAATCAGAGTTTTCCCCCATATAATTGTGTGTTAATTAATACCTCCCCATTTTGTTAGATACAATGATGTCACTGGGGGATTTTCTTGTTGAATTTAGATTTTATAATAAAATTAATAAATTTAATAAATACTTCATTAATAATCAGTCCAATCCAAAGATTTTATAATAAAATTGGACATAATGAAGAAAATAATTTTAGAAGAATACACCAGTTCTAACATGATTTCCAAGAAAAAAATGTCCATTAATGAATACTCTACCCTCTTGAATTTATCACCAATTATATACAGATAATATTATTCTATTTTCCTGGTAGTCTATTACATTAGCAATTGACTTGATGGCATTAATTCAACAATTTGAGGAGAGTTATCTCCCCTGTACCGGTATATTTTAATTGGCCACTGGTGGCTCCACCATGCTGTCATATGAGAATAACAACAACAGCAGGAAAACAAAGTTGATTTGTTCATGTTAAGCTGGAACTATTGAGGTTTAAAGAACTGTATTGCAGATGGTGATGAGTGAAGCTACATGTAGTAATGGTAAGTAAGTTATAAATATAATTATAATTATAACTTAATTGGCAAAACAATTCTAATTTCTAGTTAAACTCAGAATGTTGTAATGTGGACCCTCTATGGGCTTTAACTATCAACAAGTTTCTCTTCATATACTTGGCATATTAAACAATTGATAATCTTCTCAGTAACTACTGCAGCACTTAACCTTATATTTGCAGTCAAAATTAATGAAATAAATCATTTAGCCTGGAATTCACAAAGAAATATCCATAACTCAATCTGTCTCAAAATTCCTTTCAGATCTACCCAGGTTCATCCAGGCAGTGTGAATTGCCATTGTTGCATTGTCAGCTGGAAAAGCCCAGGCTTGGGGACCTCATGTGAAGATTGGCCATGCACCCCTGAAGGAAATACCCCGGAGGGTGAGATAAATAGGTTATATCACACCACTGCTTGTGTATTTCCTGTTCATGTAGGACTTAACTTGCTAGGAAGTTTGAGGGGGGGGGGAATGTTAGCTCTCAATAAATCAGTTGACATCCTCACTTGTTGTTTTGAAATGTTTATCGTTTCCTGCTTATATTTCCAGAAGATTTGAGAATATTTCCATACCAAAGTTCTGATGAAATCGCAAAGGAATATTTATTAAAATAAATTGATAACAAATACACTGTTGGCATAACCGATATTTGCTATGATAAAAATGTGACCAGGAAAAGCAGGTTAAATTATGATCAGATTTCCTATAACCATGATAACAGGCTATATTTTAATTGTCTATTTATTGCACCACTTTGACCTATGTTCGAGGCACACATTTCATCGACTCGGAGCAGATCATGGAAATCATGCAGCGTCTATTGTTGAATTACTTCTTCGCCAAAGAGGAAATAGCATCAGGCAATATTACATGACCAATACAACTGGATGACGAACATTGTTAAAATGATATTAGTGTACATTCTCAATATTTTTTCCAATTGTGATTGCGTTTTCATTTAGCGTTGATCCATTGCAATATTATTATATATACATGTATAACAGTCGACCAACACAGGCCATATTCATACAGCATCTGCATTTATTTAACTACAATGTAGTTTGTCATTCAAAAGTCCATGAACTGATCAAATACTTAATCCTTTGTTTCCAGATTTCAGACATCGAGAGTGTTGCTGATGATGATGTCACTCTGCGACAGACATTACGAAGAATTGAGGAAGAAAACAGGAAGCTACGAGCAGACATTGGCAATCTTCATGAAACTTTGCAAAGTCTGAAAGGTAAGTCTGGCTCAGCATTCTTTCTGTATGCAAGATGGCCAAATAAGGGAATAAGACGTATGCATGAATATGTATTTGGAAATATATGGAAGGGTGTCCTTATACACATATATTCTGCAATAACTATTTTCAAAACAAATTTGCTCAAATGCTTTTCTTCAGATCAGCCATCAGTGGTTTCGCATTTTACACATGCATGATTCTCAGCGTAATGAATTATCTGCTATAATATAATTACCTCATTTAAATAGCATCAGAATGTACACATGATCCGTATTGTAATTTAACTATCCTCAATATGTTATGATGCATTTGCGAATACATTTCTATTGTTTTTTGTTCTTTCATTAGATCTTCCAAGAATGGTTTTGGACTTGTCACAACTTGTACAGGAAGTGAAGCAAAGCTGTCAGTGCAATTGTGCTCAGGAGACAACTACCCCAGAGAGACATCCCTCACCGATGGTACATGCTGCTCCACTTGTACCAGAGTC
>JAVTVY010052770.1:0-28205 GCA_036873755.1 Hanleya hanleyi | reverse complement strand
TGTTTCCCAAGCCATGTCCACGTTGCATGCGTGCCCCACTAAACATGGCCATGCCGCCTCCCGTTTGTTTTTTGTAGTAGTCGGCATAGCTGGGCGTATGGCACTCGTAAGGCACGTACATTATTATACGAAGTGAGGAGAACGGGTTTGTCGGAAAGCAAGTGTCAGCACCACTTTTCCTCGCTCGAATGGGATCGGCCGTCCCGTGTCATCTCTTAGATCCACCGTGATCGTGTCGATATCGGTATGGCGTACGGGCAGGAACATGATAGGGTTGAAACTGTGGGTGGCTTGTTCGCCATACGTCTTGCTAATGGGCACCACTCGTAACAGAGGTGTGTTCATATCACCCACAATATGGCTGTCCACGGCATCCGAGTAGACGTACAGTGCGTACAGGCCTTCTTTCATATCCATCAAATGGGAACCGTACTCATTGGTCGGACCCCTCATGATCACGTGGTGAGTCAGCCGTAACATTTCCTCTAGTCTAGAACTCAGTTTCGCGCTCACGAGCGGGGACAGCCGGATAAAGCTCTTGTCGTTGTGTGCGTTGACCTCGAAGCACAGGTTATTCTTCAAGCGCATGGATAACAGGGGTGATGCATCTTTCGTGAACTTCAGTAGAGCCTCGTACGTCATCAAGGCATTCAGAGCCGCTACGAACTTCTGCGGTGTATCGTATTGGCCTGCAGGGAGCGTCAGTCTGTAGATTTTTTCTTCGTAGACCACTTCGTACCATATTTCTCCGTGTTGTACGTTGTACCATGAGTAAGGGTATTGAATCTCCACCAGTCCACATTCCCAGCGTCCCGATAAATGTAACGGTTGAGGTAATTGCGTGACATACTTGGTCAAGGTGTTGTCAGGAAACACGTCGAGTGAGCTATTACTGGGCAACGTCAGGTAAAACATGATGACAACTGATGGGGTTGTGGCTTCTGCACCGGTTTTTTATAGTATTATTAGTAGGGTTCCCAGTGACTGGCCTTGGGGGTGGGGGTCCCCACTCGGCGTTGTGGCAGTGATTTGAAACGTCCAAAGCGTCGTGCTGGTGTTTTGGGTGGTGACATCAGCTCCCAAGAGGGTGTTGGTGATGGTGGTGATGGTGCTGAGGGTGGGGTGTTCGATTGCTCCATAAAGGCCCAACGGTTAGGATTGCCTACCAATTCTTGTGGGATGTGCGTGTCTTTTAAGCCTTCAGCAAACACTTCCCAGCCCGGGGGGTTGGAATGTTTGCGTGCCCGTACCATATCGTTGATCAAATCGGTGATATGAGACCCCGGTACCACTTTGTTTCGAATCAGTAGCTTTCCTTCCGCATTCCAACCCATATCGGCATGTTGTTTCACCCGGTCCAACAATAAACGGGCCCGCGTCTTGTAGGCTTTAGGCACACTGCTCAACACTTCTTCTTCCAGCTGAGGTGATGGAGCAGCCCCTGTTGTAGTTGTGGGTAGTGGTGTGGGTAGTGGTGGTGGTGGCGTAGTACTAGTACTACTTGCTACGCCTCTATATTGATCCATAAACGTCTGGTACCGGTTCAGTGTATGATGGTAGCGTTGAATTTTCTCGTGATCGGAGAGGCCACGTTGTTGCAGTATAGTATTCATTTCTTCATCCAGAGATTGGAGTTGTTGCACAGTGGCCGGCACGGGATAGGGCGATTGTAAACTCTGTAACAATCGCGGTTCGACCAGCATCATTTTTTTCGTATGTTCCATGTTAGCGTCCTCCTCCTCCCAAGATGGAGCCGAGTAATGGACCCAGTACACCAACGGCTAAGGGAGCGAGGAGTGCACCGAGAAATCCACCGCGCTGTAACACCTGTTTCTTTTTCTTCAAACTCTCCGTCTTCTTGACTAACGTTCTGAGACCTGCCTTGTGCCGTTGCAAGTGCCCCTTCTGTACAGCACTGAGGGGGACATTGCCTTTTAACACATTATGGGCCACTTCACACAAACACCGTACCAATTCGGGCTCCGCGCCGCGCACCAGGGCCCGGCCCACCTCCGGTGGCGCGCTGCGGAGTACGCGGAGCGCGGGCGCGTGTCTGCGTATCCGTGCCGACATGATGAGTGATGGCTAGAGTGGCTTGTCTTCTTCTTTTATTTTTTTTTTTTTTTTTTTTATTTGGGCGTGTACACCGTCTGGATCTCGTCGGGAAAAATGTGAGTACGCAATCGAAGGGTGGAGGGCGTGTCTTGTTTCAAGTCGATGAGTAGATAGCCGTGAGCGGGTTGGGTGGCATCTTCAAAGGCTTCTCGTACAAAGGCCGTGTTTTTAGGGTACATCTGTTGGGCCAGATGGGTAATTTGCGAGGCGTCTCTGGGGTTTTTGAATAACACCACATACTGAGCATTCAAACTAATGTTCCGGTGCTCTTTGTTCTTACTGAAGAGATTCTGCACGATGTAGATAATGCTCAACCGACGATGATGGCTGCCTTTGGTAAAGAGACGGGTGATTCGACTGTCCGTTTCCGTCATGAGATCGTCCACCACTACCAACGTGTCTTGGGGTGTATCCTCAGGGGGTAAGCCTTCCACTAAGGTGAGTCCCGGGACACGGGCCAGTGCCTCGTACGCGGGTTGCCAAGCGCCATAACACCACAGGATTCCAGCTACAGGCGGTGAAATCAGGGCTGCCCTGTGTTCGATGAGGCGTTGAACGAAGTGTGTTTTTCCCGATGCTGTCGGTCCAGCGATGAGACACGTGAAAGGATGCTGCCATCGAGGATCCATCAATTTTTTTTTTTCTTATTTGGTGATTTGCGCTTGCCGATTAGAAGCCCACCAGCGTTCCCGTGGATCCCACCGGGGATCGTAGTCCAATGGGTACCGTTGTGGGTACCGTTGCCGTGGTAAACGTGATTCACCGGAGCCCAGGTGAATCGTGTTGGTAGGTGAGGGTGTAGTGGAACGTTCGAATCGGCGACTAGATACGGCACCGGTAGGTTGATGGCGGTGGTGAGGTCGAGTAGTAGTACGCTTAGACGGTGGTGTGGTAGGACTGAGTGTGGTGATGATAGGTTCCGTCGTCTCAGGGGTTGATACGGCAGGCTGACGGTCAGGTGGAGGTGTACGCTTAAAAAACGGTGTGGTAGGAGGGTCAGGCTGGTGGTGAGGTCGAGGAGTACGCTTAAAAAACGGCGATGTAGGAGGGCGAGTCGTCGTGGTCGTGGTGAGGTTGGTACTCGTACTGTTGGGGTGTTGCACTTGACGTTCAGGCACCGGTGGAGCAGCACTTGGACGACTGAGTGTTGAAAAACAGGATATCAGGTAGGACAAATCGTAGAACACACCTCCAAATAAGGTACCCAGAAGCACTACTGCACACAACAGCGTACCGACTTGGCCTTTTCGAGTCTGTAACAGTAAGGGTAGACGACGTTCACTCTCCATGGTAGCCCATCTACACTGATGGAGGCTGGTGATGTGCGGTAGAATTTATAGACGTTTCATGTCACGGCCGGATACCCAGGAATTAAACGAATTGGGCCACCCTTGCCATTTGACGAAATGATAGGGGTTCCCCGTCGACGTTCCGTTTTCAAAATCTTTTCCACCGTGTAGTAATCTTTCCGTGTTTTCACCACCGGTTGTAATTCGGCTTCATAAAACGTGCCTTGCAGTGTTTCGCCATGTAAATCTTCCAGTTGATAGACGTGTGGCTGTCGAGGTTTATGGCGAACAATGACAAAGTGCTCGTCACTCCAGTTCGGCAAATAACTTTTCTCAAATTGTCCTTTCACTTTACTCACGCGTACCACATCTCCACGTTTGTAACGGGGTGACGTGCGTGATGATGATGATGATGGCTGCTGGTACAGCGTACGGCGCACTTGATGTTCGTTGCCTTTTGTCACATCGAGGGGGGCTCGCTCGATACTGCGATGATAGGCTCGATTGTACCCTTTCACCAGTTGAGGTAGTACATCGAGGTAGCGTCGAGTGTTTTTGGCGGTAAAATACTTATACATCCGCCCTTTGAAGGTGCGATTGAATCGTTCCACCACAGAGGCTTTGGTCTCGTTATACGTATGGAAGAAAAATACTTTCTGTTTCTTCAGAAAGGCTTGAAAGGGTCGGTTGAGAAATTCTGTGCCTTCATCCGTTTGCAAATACAGGGGTTTGCGTCCCGTCTTGAAAATCTGCTGGAATGCCCGTATCAAATTCTCTCCTGTTTTGGTACGAACGGGCAGGACCCAGGCGTACTTGGATAAAATATCGATACAGGTCAACATGTACCGATAGCCATCATTGTGGGAAGCAAATCGACTCATATCCACCAAATCCGCTTGCCATTGTGCGTCTACACCTCCGACGATCACTCGGTTACGGCGAAAATGTCGTCGAGCTGCTCGATGTAAACTATACGTGTCTTGGGTTTTTAACCAGTCTCGTACTTCAGTTCGATTAATGCCTTGCGAACGGGCCGCTCGAGCCAGTGCGCCCACAGCACTATAGGCGGCTGGGCTGGTAGGATTGTAATATAAATCGGTTAACACCTTGTTCACTGTAGACGCCTTTTTTCTCTGGGGTGGGGGCCGCTTCATAACCGTGTTCTTCTTTTTACCCTTCATCGTCCTGGTAGGTGGCCACGTGCTGTGTGGTCGCTTCATCAGGTGACACTGACACGCTAGCCTCTGTGCGTTCTCTAGATATAGTACTTTCGTTCCGGTCTGTAGTGTAAATTAACCCAGGAAGGGTGGTGGCGCGCGGACGTCGGCGTAAACATTTGGGTACTCTCCACGCAATCATTGAACATGGGAATTGGCTAGTGTGAGAATGGGCTTCTGGCGAAAGTGAGAGACTGTTCCATCATTATCATGCTCATCATGCTCTTTTTTTCACGCGGCCCTTTTCAGGGACAAACCTCCAATGTTATTTCAATACATGCAATGATTTAACATAGGAACAGATACTCGCCTGTATATTCTATAGTATTATTACCAATCTGCAAAATCTCAGGATTGTACATTAACCCAGGAAGGGTGGTCGCGCGGACGTCGGTGTAAACATTTTGGTACACCCACCAATCAGCGATGCGATGTCACTTTGATGCTATTAATAGACACAATCATTTAACATGGGAGTTGGTTAGTGTGAATTTTCGTGTCAAATCAAGGGATTCTGGCGTAAGTTAGAGAGACTGAACCTCAACATGCATGCACGCCACGCGGCCCTTCTTAGGGACAAACCTCCAATGTTATTTCAATACATGCAATGATTTAACATAGGAACAGATACTCGCCTCTATATTCTATAGTATTATTACCAATCTGCAAAATCTCAGGATTGTAAATTAACCCAGGAAGGGTGGTGGCGCGGACGTTGGCGTAAACATTTTGGTACACCCACCAATCAGCGATGCGGTGTCACTCTCATGCTATTAATACACACAATGATTTTAACATGGGAATTGACTAGTGCGAATTTTCGTGCAAAATGAAGAGATTCTGGCGTAACCCAGGAAGAGTGGGGAGTTGAGACTAGGGACCAATGAGATGGCGCCAATTAGAGCCAATGAAATGTCTTTGAAAGAACCAATCAGCCATCATTAAAAAGAACCAATGAAACCCGTAGGCGGTGATTCAAACTACCAATGAAAAACTACTGTATTTTCGTATAAAGCCAGCGGGAGCGTGCATAGCGTCACTCCAAACACATACTTTGAGAGAGAAAAATGTTTCACACGAAAAGTCAAGTTGTAGCCAAGATGTCAACGACAAGGGGAGCAGCCGCCAAAGCCCACAGAGAAGCAGTGAAGGTGAACAGAGCGAAGACCTATTGGGTGAAGGCCATGAAGACGTGGGCTGAAGAAAACATCCATCTTACTGTCGACAAGTGGGCCCAGCTTCATGGCCTGATGACGGCTGCTCCACGCAAAATAAACGGCCAAGATTTTATGAATTTCATCGAGAATATTTTGGGGCAAAACACACTCGAAGTACAGGAGGAGAAGGAGGAGGAGGAGGACATGCTATTTTTACCACCACCGCCGCCCCAAATTGCACCCAGCACCATTGGACGAGACATCCCGATAACACCGGGGCCGTCGGCGAGCCACTATACCATGCTGCCTGTTTCGATGTTCATACCCGTAGAGGAAGAGTGAAAGACGGATCCAACGGCCCTTTTCAGGGCCAACCAAATCAACGGCCCTTTTCAGGGCCAACCATTCCTTCGAAAGAGGAACTTCTAAACAAGGCACATTCAATTGAAATCCTACATTCTCCTCTCCTCCTCTATAGTATTATTAGCCATCTGCAAACACGCAAAAAAAAAAACAATCCCGGCCCCTCAACGGCCCTTTTCAGGGCCATCTCCTTACTTGAAACATAGACACAGTGAACGGATTGTAAAAAATTAACCCAGGAAGGATGGTGGCGCGCGGACGTCGGCGTAAACATTTTAGGTACTCTCCACATCGACTATCGACTCTATTAATAGACGCAATCATTTAACATGGGGCTTTGCTAGTGTGAATTTTAGTGTCAAATCAATGGGATTCTGGCATACATGTGCATTAAATACAGTGCACGCGGCCCTTTTCAGGGACAAACCTCCAATGTTATTTCAATACATGCAATGTTTTAACATAGGAACGGGTACTCGCCTCTATATTCTATATATAGTATTATTACCAATGCATTACGCCCGCCTAAAATTGAGCCAATCAGCGACGTGTAATTCAACCCCTAATGTTATAGAGATACGAAATGATTTAACCTGGGAATTTGCCATAGCAATTTTGCGCACAAAAGTGAGGATTCTACGTGACCCAGAATGCATCACTTACGCCAATACATAGCTGTACATGCAAAAGCGCGGACGTGGTATTCTTCGACGAGGTCCGTGCGCACGTGAAATCAACCCCTAATTGTTATAGAGATACGAATTCATTTAACCTAGGAATTGCCATACCAATTTCGTGCAAAAAGACGGGATTGTAATGTTAACCCAGGAGGTATTACAGCGCGCCATATTGGACCAATCAGCGCTCGATAAAAGAACCAATGGTGAGGCTGAAAATAGAACCAATGAATGAGTTGGCGCCCGTATTAACAGCCAATGAAACATCTTCTGGATTTTCATTATAAACCCCGGAGTGGCGTGGGTAAGCGCCATTCAAATCACATTTGCCAGACTGCAAAAGACATTCACGCAATTATCATCATGGCAGCCAAGATGTCGACCACAAAGGCTTCGGCAAGAATGGTGAAGGAGAGGGAGCAGAGAGCGAGGGAGGTGAAAGCCCTGAAAGCATTCTGGCTGAGAGAAATTGAGAGATGGTGCCGGGAGGTGGACAGGAACTTTTCACCGAGAGCAGCCAGGATTCTCCGAGCCCTCATCGTTCAAGCAAGAACGCTGACAGATCAAGATTGGTTGAACAACGTGAAAGCGGCCATGAACGAGCTCCATCCACCACCACCACAACAAGAACAACAACAACAACCATTCCAGGTCCAGCCGGAATTCGTGGACATCGGCCGGTACTTTTCAGTCAGCAATATGCAGTAGACAGGAGAACTGCCCCTGAATAAAACAGGGTCAACAAATTGACACCAAAGGCCCTTTTCAGGGCCAACCATTTACACCCGAAAGGGGAACTTCTCACTTGGCACATTTCAATTCAAATCAGGTCCTACATCTGCTCTCCTCTATAATTACCAATCTCCAACTCCAAAAAAAAAAAAACAATCCCTGCTCCTTAACGGCCCTTTTCAGGGCCATGATTTAACATAGGAACAGATACTCGCCTCTATATTCTGATATAGTATTATTACCAATCTGCAAAAATCTCAGGATTGTAAATTAACCCAGGAAGGGTGGTCGCGCGGACGTCGGTGTAAACATTTTGGTACACCCACCAATCAGCGCTGTGGTGTGACTTTGATGCTATTAATAGACACAATCATTTAACATGGGAGTTGGTTAGTGTGAATTTTCGTGTCAAATCAAGGGATTCTGGCATACATGTGCATTAAATACAGTGCACGCCACTCTTTTAGGGACAATTCTAATGGTATAAACATAGGAATGGGTTTTTTAACATGGAAAAAAATTCATGTGTTATTTTTTTACCTATTGTTACCTTTAGGTGTGTGCATGTACAGGAGTTGGGTGTTTTTTTATTTTTTGTGCTGAGTTAGAAGTCCCTCTTTCGGAGGAATGGTTGGCCCTGAAAAGGGCCTTTGGAGATGTAAGGGTTTACATCATTGGGGAGAAATTTATCCGCCGCCGGGTACACACGGGACAATCCATGGTGACAAAAATACACTCTAGGGGTGTATCATTGAACATAGGGTCGTCTTTTGGGTGGGTCTGTGTGGCATCCATACAGCGTAGACACAGGGCTTGGTGGCCGCAGGGAAATATTGCATATTTTGCAAAACGTGTAGCGCATTGTACACAGCGTAAAAACCGGGCTGGTGTCCATTTTACGGGTGGTGCCAGTCTTCTTTTTATGGTAGTAGCGTAGTCATGCAGGTGTTCAATTTCTTGTTTTTGTTGTTGACTCCTTTTTCTTTTTCTTCCTACGCTTTTCTCCTCCCCCTTCTCCTCCTCTTCTGGCTGTATTTTCGTTCCCTGTCCTCCCACCCCTTCTTCTTTTTCTTCTTGTCCTGCTTTTTTTTCTTCCGGATGTACCAACTGATCGGGACCGGGTAGCAGTTGAACTTGGCTATCTTCTTCTTGATCATAGTGTTGGAACACATGTTGGAGCATTTGTTGAAACGGTGGACTTTCCAGGGAGGAGACATCATCATCATCATGCTGTAGTACCGGTTCTTCTTGTTGATCTGTAAATAGGCTGGGCTGTAATATATCATCCAGCCATTGGTCGTCTATCGGTGGGTGTTGTGTACTTTCCAGCGCGGTGACATCATGCTGTGGTACCGGTGCGTGTTGTTCATCTGGGGGCTGTAATATATCATCCAGCCATTTTGTGTTCTGCATTGGTGAGAGTGATAGGTCACCATCACTCAGCAACTGCTTTATCATTGCATCAACATCCATTATTTCAGACATCATGTAATTGTGAATGAACAAGATGAAAAAAAAAAAAAAACACTGCTATTTATACCGTACAGCGCACGGACGTCAGCGAAATGGTGGCTCCAAACACGCACGCTGCACGCTGCAAGAAATTTTGTGTTTCTTTGACAATTTTAAACCCCGTGTGATTTTGCAATAAATGCCAGGTCAGTATAAAAATTATTTCAAATTGAACGGGGGCAACTCAGGGATGTAGCATTTAAAAATTAAGAAAATTAGCAGTAGACTAAGCCACTATTTTAATGATTTCATCCATTTTAGACGCGTAAGACAAAAAATTAACCCAGGAAGGGTGGTTGCGCGTGCAAAATCTCAGGATTGTAAATTAACCCAGGAAGGGTGGTCGCGCGGACGTTGGCGTAAACATTTTGGTACACCCACCAATCAGCGATGCGGTGTAACTGTGATGCTATTAATAGACACAATCATTTATCATAACACTGCATTGCCCCCGAACATCTCCGAATCACAGCGCCATGTTGGTTTACAACAGGGCCGACACCCACCGTGTTGATTTACAACATGAGTGCCTACACATATATATATATATATTTAGCGCGATCAATGTTATTACCATTCATACACAATAATACATCATGACTACAAGAAGACTAGTATTCGAGGATCCTAGAGACCATAGGGAGGTCATTACACATGAAGAGGATGGCGGTGTCACGATTATTACAAGCCTACAGCGAGTGCATCAACGTCATATTGCCGATACGTTGAGACGCCAAAGTGCACAACAAGACCAAGAGGTGACGG
The DNA here is from genome assembly GCA_036873755.1 of Hanleya hanleyi. Lineage (NCBI taxonomy): Eukaryota > Metazoa > Mollusca > Polyplacophora > Lepidopleurida > Hanleyidae > Hanleya > Hanleya hanleyi. Next base: position 18,378 of record JAVTVY010052770.1, on the reverse strand, counting down.
CGGCTATGGATGAAGATAATAATGATGACACGGACGAAGAAGAACTGCCCACCGTACAGTGGTTAAACTGTAACAGAAACTGTCACAAACCACCAGAAAATACAACGGCTACCCAAACGCCAATTATAACAACACCGGAAACAGAGATGCCAGCTACAACAGCACCACCTGAACAACAACAACAACAACAACAACAATACTCTTGCGACGAGGTAACCCGCATGAACGAAGAGATGCTGCGCCTACACGACCAGGTGGCCAGCCAAAACGAACAGATGGACGAAATGAGAGAAGACATGAAGCAAATGGACAGAGTCAAGGTTCAACTACAAAAAGACCTGCATAATGAACTAAGTAAAGCCAACTGCAGTGTGTGTACAAACGAGGAAACAGAGTACGCCCTATTTCCGTGCGGACATTTATGCGTATGCGAAGAATGCTGGGTGACACTAACGTGTACAGGGGCTGAGTGCCACTGCAATGAAACCGACGAACAGCATTTTCAAATAAAGTGTCCCGTCTGCAGAAGGCAGGTAGCCGGAGTGAAGAAAATCTACCGCTCCTAAAAAAAACAAGTGTAGTAACACTTTCCAACGGCCCTTTTCAGGGCCACCCCATTCCTTCGAAAGAGAAACTTCTAACTGAGCACAAAAAATATAACATCAGCTCCCCCACTAAATGAACACTAACACGCATTTTTTTAAATTTTTTTGAAATTTTTTTTTTTTTTTATTTAACACAATAGAATGAAACAAACATGTTTATGTGAATGTTTTCAACTTGAAAAGTAGTTCAATATTTATACAACAACAACACTAACACAATAGAATGAACGTATTTACAACAGTGAAACTGGAAATATTGAATTTTAATATAATTATACGCTATCAATGGCGCTTCAATGAACGTATAGGAATAGAGTAAAATGTGTGAAAAATGGCTTCATGAAAATGTTCAATAATTCGTCTTCACCACAGTGAAACAGTGTTGAATTTTATAATAATACGCTATCAATGGCACTTCAATTAACGTGTAGGAATAAGGTCAATGTGTGAAATGTTTTTTCATGAAAAGGTTCAATAGTTCCGTTTTCACCACAATGATCAGCGCGTATTAGGGAACGGTACTACTGTCCAGTTACGCAACAAGACTTGCTTGAACTCCTCATCGTTTTTCCGTCCCTGGTGTACATAGATGTAGGTAGTAATCTCTTCACGTGGAATGGTAGGAGGGCAGGCAGATTCCAATGCCACGGCAATTTGCTCCTCGGTCACAATCCGTAATGCTTCAGTGATCAGCGCGTGTGAGGGTACACTAATATCCATACACGTATGCATTATTATGGGACTGTTGTTGAAACACCCTGCACAGGCTTCCAGACGCAGTTGTCGAACGCGAGGTCTCACCAAAGCCATAACTGTGTCAATGTACTTCAGATAAATAGTGTGAGACACCTGGTAATCCAAAGCTTGACGAATTGCAGCTGTCACACTCTGCAACTTGCGCCACACCGGTATTTTCAAAGTGACACCCTGAGGACAAGGAGCAAGCTGTTGTGTATCGGCCGTCATTTTCCATTTACGGATATGCAGCAGCAGGTCGTCGTTGAAATAACCAACACTCACATAGATGTCTTCACCTAGAGAAAATTTCACTTCGTTACCCGCCTGTTCGGCAATCACCGCATCCACGGCGTAATAAACGGTCTCCAGTCTTTGCCAGCACTCCGAAGACAAGGCAATACGCCTAGGGCCTCTGTCCATATAGGCCAGTACATTAAAATGTACTTGTGCGTCTTTCACACTGACAGTCAAATTAGCTGAAAGCTGCCATATATCCGTGTGGGCCGACTCATAGGCCTGCTGGATTATGTTATTAATGGACTGCACAGACATAGGAAGTTGCACCATGGGGTCTTCTTCTTTTTCTTGTTCCCCTGGCTCTTCTTCATTTTGCTCATCCATGGCCTCAGGCACTGACTGGAGAACGGGTTCAGGTATTTCTAAAGGGATTTGTCGGGACCCTCGCTTGGCACGTGCACCGCGTTTGGCTGGTACACCACACTCTGGGTGCATGTCCGTACGTTTGGTAGCTGTACGCTGTTCGGTAGTATCCATAACTAAGATACCCTCTTCTACTACAACGGGAATTTCAAGTAGATCAGCCAATTCTACATTTTCCGTCTTCTTCAGTGCATGCACGAACGCTAGAAATGCATAGGGACCACGACGCACTAGAGCATCGAGCAGAGCTCCGTTTTGTCGTGAAGGAGTGTTCTCCGCCATGATATCTTCCACACCCTGTTTCAGCAGTATTTTATCAACCATAAGCACATCACATATTGCCCCCGCATGCCGCATCTCATCAACCAGGCGAACACGGTTCTCTTGAAGGATGACTCTGTCGGCTGAATTCATCTTGACTATGGGCTCAGGCTGGTGAAGAACTGCTACCGTGCAAAAGTCTGGTGAATTTGCACTGGTAAAATGGAAAAAAGTACACGCAGGATCCACAACTCATACAAAGTAGGCAAGCAGAATGACTGGCTGGCTGGACAGGTAGGCAGGCAGGCAGGCTGGAACTGGGCAGGCAGGCAGGCAAATCAGGTCAGTTAAACACTTCCCAAAGTAATCCAATGATTATAACCCATTCACTAAAAATCACCTACTTTTATATGTTTTTCACCCCATTCCCGAACATTCACGAACCCACTCCGACATCTTGCTTTACAACAGGGCCCACAACCACCATTTTCCTTTACAACAGGGACGACAACCACCATCTTGCTTTACAACAGCACCGACAACCGACATCTTGCTTTCCACCATGCCCAAACAGGCCCGAACACACACGAACACACACGAACAGATCCGAACCACACCGAACACGCCCGAACACGCCCGAACCACACCGCCATCTTGCTTTACAACAGGGACGACACCCACCCTCTTGCTTTACAACAGGGACGACAACCCGAACATACCCGAACATTCCCGAACCACACCGCCATCTTGCTTTACAACATGGCCGACCCAACTGTGACGTCACAGAGGTCATATGCAAATTTCTGAGGTCAAAGAGCCTCAGGTTGCCCTCTATACACTACTCACGTTGATTGGACATTTTTCACGGCTAAACCTACCCTCTCCTTTGCCAATTGCAAAACAAAGCACAAAACGTAACAAATTGATAAATTGTGCATTTATCATTATTGGGCATATTGATTATTTAACCACGGAAAACTAGATTTGACTGTTATCCTAAGGGATAACTGAGATACCCCCGACCGGTCTCCCCGTGTGAGTAATAATCCAATATAGTATGAAAACGACAATATAATGGTCTGGGAGTTCAGATAGCCACACATGAATTGGGCATGTTTTTTTCCTTTTCTGTGACAAATGATAGAATAAGACAAATTATCATGAAAAATACTGCTTGCTGATCATGTTACCATGGTTACCAGCACTCACTAGGAGGAAGTAGGCTATCACGTGTGCAACATGCACAAATTATGAAGCATGCAGGCTTATATGACATGCAAGGTGGTAAACTAGCTGAGACCACTGAAAATATTTAACATCCAAAGTTTCAATTGAACATCCCAGGTAACCAGTCAACACAAATATTGGTAATAAATAAAACCCATGGATATAAAGGACCATAACTCTGTTGCGGGGACGGGTGCAATTACACGAGAACTTTGTCTTTATATGGGATTAGATCCAGAAAATGGCAAAGTCCTATAGAGTCAAAAACGTCATAAATATGTCAATAATTACAATATCGCCTTGTAGGTAGGACATGCATATCTTCATATCATAGGTAACACATTTGTAAAGTTTCATTGAATAGAAGCAAAATCTTGGGAGGAGTAGTCCGGACAAAATTGTGTCTACAGACAGACGGACAGACGGACGGACGGACGGACAAGCTGATTCCATTATACCCCCCTAACTTCGTTGCGGGGATATAATAAGTTATGTTTACAACTACGAACTTACAAGATCCAGCAACAACGGTGGAAGAAAGAAACAGCTACTCTTCCCGTAGCCCGTAGGCAACACTGCGAATGCGTGATGACCGTTTAAAACATTGCAAATGACATCGATTCGCTCCCGTTTCAAATCATATTGCAAGGGTAATGTCTGTTTTAGTCTTGTGAATATGTCAACAATGTCAGATTGTGAAAACGGCTTGCTCGCCATTATTCTATCGCGCCTGTCAGCTACAATACCATGTGTGGAGAAAGTGCGCAGATGACGACGGGTCGCCAAATGAGAGTCACGTGATTATGACTTGAAGTGTATCGTGTGCGCATGCTTGTTGGCCTAACTTTCGAGCGAACAGAGGCGGATGGAAGAAAACGGTACAGCAGGTGTGGATTTAGGCTGCTATCTCAACAAAACAGAGCCGAATACCCAAATAAACGGTGTTTATGGATAGGATAATGATCTGAGGAGATAGTAAGTTGCTAAACTTGGATGCTTTCGCCGTATTTTAGCGTAAATACCATCCCCATCGTCAGGCGTCGGGGGCTGGATTTCTACTCGGTGTTTTACTATGACTTGGCGCTCCATCTATGAATTACGACCGTCAGATATCACATCAATTCATGGATGGTTTTCTCCATCTAGCTCAATACTTGTTCGATTCTGACAATCTAAACTTTCCGGAGTAGCTGAAGCTAAGTTAATTTTTGAGATAGTGGTCTACTGAAAAAATTGTGTCAACTTAGCTGAAATATTCTCTGGACCGACTGACATGCAGTTTTTCTTATCCAGAAAATTATTGCGTGAACTGACTGAAATACTTTTAGGTTTCCGGAATGCTCTACTTGCTCTGACCATGCTGTTTTTCTCTACCTGTGTACCTTTCCTGATTTTAGCTATATCATCTGCTAGAACAGGCGAGAGGCAATTTGGTCAGTCAGGGATGGTTCGGTCAAGAATCTTTTTTGAGATTTGTCCCCTCCTCCAGGATGCAGAATTTGTGAGTACAGGTCATAACTTGAATTATTAAGTATTGATTACCGGTATTCATTGCAGTGCTCGAAATCTATTTGCTGGACATGTCCCACAGAAAATTGACTTGTCCGGCAATATTTTCCGGCATTGTCCGACAGTTTCCGCATCAGGCAGACAGAGAAACAAAGCGATTAGAAGAAAATAATTTTTAGTGTTTTCCACGATGTTTCACTGCGATCGAAAAATCGCTTTACGTTTTCCCATTGCAAAAATCCACTGTCATTGTTGTTTACGACTGGGCTTTCCCTGTGACATATTTAGCAGGATAAGATTAAAACATTTTTCATTTGACCGCAGCGGGTCACATCATTCTTCAAGAAACCCCGTTCTGCAGAGCCTAGCTCATCGAGCTCGTCTACGCTATATTTCTCATGCTGGGCTACCATATTCTGAACGACTACTAGGAATGTGGTAAATCAAATCTGTCATTTCCTGTCTCGCTGTCTAAAGATGGTGGGTTTGTTTAAATTTGGATTCACTTCTTCTGGGGGAAAACAAGGCAGCCCGAAGATGGATATCAGAGCGAAACAGTTCCTCAAGTACCAAAAGATAGTTCGTCGACATCAGCTGGTGTTACACGCAACAAAGGCTGAATAGCACGTTCATCGGTCCTGATTAGACTACGAGGAGGACTCGCCGACGATGTTCTGTACAACTATACTATGACTGAATCAATTAGAATGGATGCTCCATACACGATTTTGTTAACTTACACCGGCATACCATATTGGATTTGTTTCCCCAATGATTATTAATTTGGTAACAATGTTATACATTTGGGATAAAGTTAAAACAAACTCAGAATTATTTAATGGTTTAATTCTGGAATTTATTTACATAATATAGTCTGATTGAAAATTGATAACATCCTGATGAAAAAAATGTCCTGCTTAAAGTCAGTATATCCTGTAAATTTTTTGCCTAGCAGGACAAATGTCATGTTAGTGATTTTCAATATTTCAAGCCCTGCACTCACATCTTTACTGGATGTTTATAGCTCATGCTGATAGTTACTTATTTTTAAACAGGGAAAATTCCCTGTTTCTTGCCATGCTAGGTGAACTGGCTTATGGGTAATTTCAGAGGTGCGATCTATCCAAGCGGTATGGTTTTCATTACAACACCCCTGCGCAAAATGAGAGAATGACTGAAAGTTCCGCGTCACTTCGTTTATTGAATGCGCTATGAAGTAGTTCGACCTAGTTTCGAATAATTTCTCTGAATTAATCTCACGACGAGCCGTTTCTAGGTGCAGATATTGCAGAATATGTCGAATGCGTTTCCTGGACAACACTTCTGCTGATATCTTGAGAGATTTTCTTCGAAAGATTGTGTTTTGTCTGTAAACTGCATGGTCAATATGGCACAGGTCGTAGTCACGGAATATGCCCACTTCATCTTCGGTTCTGATAGCCAATGAAATACACCGAATTTACGAAAAGACGTCATGTTTTAAGATCGGCTGAACCGCACTGCCAAAATTATAGTGCAGTCCCGGTGAGAGAGTTTGAAAAGGAGAGACGAGGAGGCAGTTTCGTTTTCGTTCCATCAGTCGACTGGAGAGTTTTGACACTGTGCGAGTGTGACATTCGGACAGATCGAGGTGTGTAAAACGTTTTATACCCGTCACTCAATTCATTACTTGTTTCCCGGCGCACACGTGTTAATATTATCAAATAAATGAATGTTGCAAGTTTCCGCGCTACTGCGTGACTGAAAGCATGCACATGGCATGACTGAAAGCCGCCGTTTTGTGTGCTAAGTTTGAAAACATTTCTTGCAAGGAAAACTTGATTTATTTCATCAAGCGAAAGCATCCTTTTAACTGCAATTTTCAAATTGACTGATCTTATCGTCCTGCATCATTTGTCATCCAGCAAAAGTAATGTTCTTGATTCTTACCATATCCGTAATGACAGCTCGTTGAACAGGTCAGGGAAAAGGACTAACTGGGATATATATCCCAATTGGGATAAAATATCGCAATTTGAATATTTTTTTCATACTTCCATATGTTCAAGCTGGCATATTGTGCTAGTAGTTCTTCTGTTCGTTTAAAGACATACAACAGTGGTTATTGATGGGAAGTATACTGCAACAACAGCATCAAAAAGTATTGCACGTAATTGCAATTGCACAGATAATAATGTCGACGAGAAAAGGTCAGCAAAATTATACAATCGTATTGTCAGTTTTGTGAAGTAGATTCTATCTTGTTTTTGGTAGTTTTGATGCCGAAATCCGACATTGCCGTTTAGTATGAAAATCGGTGAAAATATCCCAATTAGGATATATTTCAATATCCAAACTTTGATTTAATATCTTAGGTGGGATATATACCCAATCTTAATAAATTAATATCCTATCAATGCTCCCCAATCGTATATGTCGCTATGTAGGATCTTACTGATTTCAATTGAATTTTGTGTTCGGAGCGCCCAGCTCATGAATATTTAATAGTCTTATATGACATCACAACCGCATTTTAACTACTTTACTTGAGTCGGGCAGGGGGGATATTGACTTACAGGTGTCGTAGTTGTTGTTGTTGTGATATATATAAGCAAGCACTGACAGATGTCTCTTTACTAGATCTCCAGTAGAGGAGGGGTATGTAGATCGATTTAGGGCGTATATAAAGCATTTTTATGACATCTACTGTCATTGTGGTGTATGAAAAGGTGGGAAATAAATATATTCTTGCAAAAAAAAATTATATATATAATCACAACAACAACAACATCGACGAAGACACCCCCTGCCACTCAAGTCACTGTGGGATAGGTTCATGGACTCAAGGTTACGTCAAGGACGAGTCCATAATTCTACCCCGCATTATGGAGCCAACCTGGCGGGTGGGCGGCAACATCAGAAGATTCCCCCACAGCTTGGCGTGTGCTTGGGCTGAGCCAACCAGAAAGCACTTGTCATTACGTTCCCTTCAAAGCACTATGAAAACCTCTCGGGATCGGTCAACACGCGCCTTACTGCAAGCCGGTTAGATCCTAACAGCGACATATCCAAATGGGGAAGCCGTTAGGATTTAATTTTAATTAGATTGGATATATACCCCACTTAGTGCTTTGCTCTGACCGTTTGGGCCAGGCAGTGGAGCTAAATTTATTTTTTGATGTTAATAATGGTTTTCTGTGTCTGTGATTGAATTTTTTAATAACGTAAGGGTATTTTTTCTGTGTGCAATTGCTGAATGGATTTTAAAATAATTATTCGATGTACCGGTAGGCATACGTATAATCTTGAAGAAGACCTATAGGCTACTTATATTATTTTCTGGTTGTCAATTGCCACACAAATAAATTATGAATATGAATCAGATTCAGTGACTTCATTCTTGTACATGTCTACAATAACAATGTCATTGAGCTTTGGCTGCAGGTTGCTGTGTGCATGAATACACAAACCATGAATGAAAGCCGATCTGCTTCCTGGGCAACAACGTTCACTATGATGCGGACACCGACCTCTGCAATATTGTAGGGTTACTACCAAAATGTTATCTTGTTTAGTTCAGATAATATACAATTTTTAATCTTCGGTGTTGTGTTCTTTATCGGGGAAAGGTAATTTCATTGGGTTGTCAAACAATTGTGATAACAGTTGAACGCCTCAACAAAATTGTTTCCATCGTCCACTGGTACCACATATGCAACTCTCACTTGCCTAGACTTTCTTTACAGTATTGCTGAAGTATCTTCAATAATTAGAGCTAAGCTTCACAAATTCACATCACGTATGCAACGAGAGACACATCAGAAATATATTGAACAGGACCAATTCCTTCCCTGTTTTTAGCAGCCTTGGATGCTTTCATTCTTTAGTTCATTTGCTGATTGTTTTTAGTAAGGATTATACAAATGCAACTAAGTGGTTTTTTTTTGATAATTGGATGATGACAATTGCAAACTGAACCTTGTCCGAACAATAGTCCCGACATTTAATGACATTTTTATAGTCCTTTTATACTCAAATGATCCAATGGCATGCACTGGCCTTTCAACTGACATTGGGTGTGCAAGCTACAATGAGGTCAAAAGGAGCTCCAAAAACATTTTTATACGTCCACCCAAAAGGCAGACATATTCTGTGATCATGGCGCTTTCCGTCCGTCTGTCTGAGTGTCCGTCTGTCCGTCCCGTGTGTCCAGTCTATATCTGGGAAAGTTTTCTATCCACAGTTCCAATTTTTGGTGAGTGAATTTCCCTGAAGGGAAAAGATGTCCCATACCAAATGGAGGTCAAGGTCAGAGGCCAAAGGTCACTGGCCTAAAAACCAAAAATCCACTCAATCGTTCATATTCGTTCTATACCTGTGACCATGTTCTATCCACAGTTGCAATTTTTTGTGAGGGGAAACACTAGGTCAAAATGATGTCGTGTACTGAAATTGAGGTCGGATCATAGGTCAAAGGTCACTGTGGCCTAAGAATCCAGAATTCATTGATCATTGACAATTTTCTATCTACAGTTCCAAGATTTGGTGAGTGGATACCCTAAGGGAGACCGATGTGTCACATACCAAATGTAGTTCAAGGTCAGGGGTCTAAAGTCAGGCCTAAAAATCAGGAAATTAATGAAAATTGCTAATTATTTTGAGTGGATTCAGTAGGGGGAAAAGATGTTGCATACCAAAAATTAGGTCAAGGTCAAAGGTTACTGTGACCCCAAATTCAAGAAATCATTAAAACAGGGTTCCTCCTGGCCCTGGATTTCCTCGATTTCCTTGAATTCTGAGAAAATAAATTCCAGGACCTGGAATTCCTTGAATTTTCACAGTATTTGTACAGAGTCCTGGAAAAGTCCTTGGATTTTATTGTCCTCTCCCCCGCTCCCCTCCCCAAAAAAATCTGTCACAATTAATTACTGGAATTTCTTTCTGACAAACTGAATTTATTCTTCCATCTAGTCAGATCTGTATGAAATATGATAGTTGAAATACATATTCATTTCATTCTAATGAACATTATTGAATTTGATGAATGAAACATGATAAAAGGTGTTAAAAAATGTCCAAGAAAATTCAGTTAAAGGTCCTGTAAAAAGGTTGTATGGACCTGGAAAAGTCCTGGAATTTTGTCTTACACAAAGGGTATGAACCCTGTTAAAAGTATATATTTTTTGTGTCAGTATATACAGTAGGGGGACAGGGTGTGTCGTTTACCAAAATGTAGGTTAAGTTCAAAGATCAAGGTCACTGACCTCAAATCCTGAAATTCCTAAAAATCATGATTTTATGTCTGTATACATTAAGGGAAGACGATGGCACGTGTACCATTCATCCATTAATGTTTGTGCCACTAAAGAAGGCACTTATAACATTGTTATTACCTGTTTACTTGTTTTTTTTTGTCCTCTGCCACAGAGTGGTGGGAGGACTTGGAGATGCTAGCCATCCATTCCACATCTTGTGAACATGATACCTTGAGAACAATTCGACCAATCGACTTCAAACTTTAGAAGGTGCTTCACATCAGTTAAACGGTCATTGGTATTGATTTTCACTCGAGTACGTAATCCAAGATGGCTGCCATCGACCATATTGGATTCAAATTTGGGAAGATTCTTAACATCAGTCAGATGGTCATTGGTATTGATTTTCATTGAGGTAAGTAATCCAAGATGGCTGCCATTGACCATATTGGATTCCACCCGTCTCACATCTTGTGAAAGCAATACCTTGAGGACAATATGACCAATCGACTTCAAAGTTGGGAAGGTTCTTCACATCAATCTGATGGCCATTGGTATCAATTAATTTTCATTGAGGTAGTATGTAATTCAAGATGGTTCCCATTGACCATCTTGGATTCCATCCATCCTGCATCTTTTGAACATGATATTTTAAGAACAACTTAACCAATCGACTTCAAACATGAGACGGTGCTTCACATTAGTTAGATGGCCATTGGTATTGATTTTCACTGAGGTACGTAATCCAAGATGGCTGACATTGACCATCTTGGATTCCGTCTGTCCCGCATCATGTGAACGCGGTATCGTGAGAACCATTCATCCCATTGACGTCAAACTTGAGAAGGTGCTTCACATCAGCTAGACAGCCATTGGTATTGATTTTCATTATGTAATCCAAGATGGCTGCCATTGACCATTTTGGATTTCACTCACCCATATTGTGCACATATGTGTTGTGAACACAATATCTTGATCCATTCCTCCCATCGATTTATAAATCTCACCATCCGCAAACCCATATATGACTACAGACTTACATTTCAGTTTTACACTACCCATTACTGATTCCCAAACCTCCTCAAATTGTCTCAACAATTCCAGATAAACGTCTCTTTTCACATACATATATCCACTTTGCAAGTTATATTTAAGGAGATATTGGAAGCGTATATGCTGTACGCTCTCAAACAGGCTACTTGGCGGAGGACCTGCTAGCTACTTGGCTTGTAACAATAAACATTGGACATATGGGTTGCGTGAGTTGTTGGGGATCTCTCCCCCCATGTTCTTTTTCCTGGAACAGCCCTTGAAGGCATTAAGCATATATTTTACACATTCCATTTGTCTGATCTTTCTCAATATTTGCTTAGTTAAATTTGAAGCTATCCAAATAGGAGTTGCAAATTGGCACAAAATTGATACACCTTCTTATTTTCTTATGTTATTCAAGGGAACAGACCTTGCGGATCTGGACGTTAAAGCCTGGTTGAAGTTTCAAGAAGAATTGAAGACCAAATCAGAAGTGCGAATCGAGTCCTTCCCGAGTATTATATTTTCAAGAGTTATGGCCCTTTGTTCTTGAAATCTTCGTGAACTGAGACTTGTCCGGGCTGGATTTCCTGGATTTGTATGGACAAGTATGAAATTTGCATGATATGTGGTCAGTGTCTCATAGTTGTGCAGCGTAAAGTTTCTCCGTGTTTCGCTTAGATTTTCAAGAGTTATGGCCCTTCGTTCTTGAAATTTCTGTGAATTGGGACTTGTCCGGGCTGGATCGCGGTTAATATTGTATGGACAAGTATGAAATTTGCATGTTATGTGGACAATGCCCGATAGTTGTGCAATGTAAAGTTTCTCTGCATATCGGTTATATTTTCAAGAGTTATGACCCTTTGTTCCTCAAACCTCAAATATATATATTTGTCCAGGCTGGATTGATACTTAGGATATACATTATACAACTGAATCAAGGTGAAGAAAGTGACTTAAGCAGAGTTGTCATATTTTTGCGAATTAGGCCTTGATTTACCAATTAAAATCATTCCATTTCCAATTAACCGATCTGGGGAAAGTGGCTACATATATGTTATTCTACATTCCAAAGCAGAACAGTGTAACTGCATGCCATGTATAGTCTCGGGATTTATGATGAATTCAATTGACGACGTAATACACATTATTGTCACCATACAGTGGTTGTGCATGTGTTGGACTTTTTCAACCTGATTCACATTTTTCTGAGCTCAGTTGTTCCCCTTCATCATGTATATCAGAAGCATTTCAAACAACCTGTTTCCACCAACTTTCTTGTGAGCGCAACTACATAGTCTCCGGATTTATAATGAATTCAATTGATTTAATTGTCACCATACAGTAGTTGTGGATGTTAAGGACTTTTTCGACCTGATGGCATGATTCTGAGTTGTTCCCCCTGATTATGTAGAAGCAGTTTAAACGACCTGTTGTGGAGATATTAAATGAGCCAGTTTGACTATTTCTAAGGCTAGTTTTGATAACTGTGCTGTCAAACTTGTGGCCTAATGACTACTTTCCTCAATAAATTTATGGATTATTTTATTTCAGTCTGTTGTTGGCCTCTGATTTCTCCACCAAAGTAGATTCAGCAGTTAGCTGTGTGCCTTGGCACTAAGAAGGGGGTGCATGGTGTGTCCATGGAGACAAAGAATATGAAGTCGAAGAACATAACATTCATACTGCCATTGCTAAACATGTTCAGAAGCTAAACACTTGAGCTACGCGCATGCTCGTCAACACTTTTTCCACACATCCAATGGCTAAACATGTTCCCCGGATGTAATGTTTAGGATTTAAACGTTTTTAGCAGAGCACTATGGCTAAACATGTTTAGTAGGGAACTGTCGATAACCATGTTTAAACCCTAAGCACCAAATCACTAAACCACATGTTTAGCGGGATGACGTGTGGAAAAAGTGTTGACAGGTATGCGCGTAGCTTATGTGTTTAGATCCTCCACACATGTTTAACAGTGTGGGAAAAGAACACTTTTTTTTATTGATGAATGAATACCCAGCACGGTATCAATAACATAGTTTCTTTAATTCTTTGGAAACAGGAAACGTTAACTAACACATCGCTTGAGAATCTGCCCGAGTGAGATGTTATACCAAAAAATATTCGTTATAAAAGTGGAGAATTTCTTTCGTACGTCTCATAACTTGGCGACAGAATTCTGAAAGCAATCTACACAATATACAACGCAGGAATCCTCCACGCGATTACAATTACAATGTATAATGAACACCTATTTACCAGTATAACCTGACCGATAAACTGACGGACGAAATTGTACATAGTTGCTTCTTCTTCTCTTCTATTTATATCTCCCTCCGCTCTCTCCTTGTTATTTATTTATTATGCCCCCCCTCTAACTAGAGGGGGGGCATATAGCGATCGCTTTGTCCGTCCGTCTGTCCGTCCGTCCGTCCGTCTGTCCATCCGTCTGTCCGTCCGAATTTCTTGTCCGGGCAATATCTCGGTTAATATTTGATGGACAGGATCGAAACTTGCATGGAATGTGGCGAGTGGCTCGTAGTTGTGCAGCGTGGAGTTTTTTCCGAGTTCCTGTATAATTTTCAAGAGTTATGGCCCTTTTTCTGAAATCTCTGTGAATGGGACTTGTCCGGGCTGGATCTTGGTTAATATTGTATGGACAAGTATGAAATTTGCATGATATGTGGTCAATGACCCACAGTTGTGCAGCGTAAAGTTTCTCCACGTTTCGCTTATATTTTCAAGAGTTATGGCCCTTTGTTCCTGAATTCTCCGTGAATTGGGACTTGTCCGGGCTGGATCTCGGTTAATATTGTATGGACAATTATGAAATTTGCAGGGTGTGTGGTCAGTGCCCTGTAGTTGTGCAGCGTGAATTTTCTCCGCGTTTCGCATATATTTTCAAGAGTTATGGCCCTTTTTTCTTCAAATCTTTGTGAATTGGAACTTGTCCGGGCTGGATCTCGGTGAATATTGTATGAACAATTATGAAATTTGCAGGATATGTGATTAGTGCCCTGTAGTTGTGCAGCGTGAAGTTTCTTCGCGTTTCGCATATATTTTCAAGAGTTATGGCCCTTTTTTCTTCAAATCTTTGTGAATTGGAACTTGTCCGGGCTGGATCTCGGTGAATATTGTATGAACAATTATGAAATTTGCAGGATATGTGATCAGTGCCCTGTAGTTGTGCAGCGTGAAGTTTCTCCACATTTCGCCTATATTTTCAAGAGTTATGGCCCTTTTTTCTTCAAATCTTTGTGAATTGGGATTTGTAGGGCTGGATCTCGGTTAATATTGTATGAACAAGTATGAAATACGCATGATATACGCAGTGAAGTTTCTCTGTTTTCGGTTATATTTTCAAGAGTTATGGCCCTTTGTTTAAACCTCAGTCCATAACTGATTTGAACCAGGAAAATGGCTATATTATATGTTATTCTACATTCCAAAGCAGACAACATAGGTCCTGAAGTATGAAATTGCCCCAAAAACAGTGAATTGGGTACAAAATTCACTGATCGCTTCATAATTTCACCACAATATACTCCCAAGGAATGTAGGTCTCATAACCAGGTCACATTTTCGGATTTGGCGAAAGCCCTGGCGACCATGATCTTGCATCGAAGCATCGTATTATCACTTGTTGCTTGATATTTGGAATATGTATTATGTGAGGCATGGCAAAAAAGCGACTGAAACAGAATTTTTATAATTATCCAAATTAGGCCTCCACCAACCAATAAAGAACAGAACAATGGCGGGGCAGTGTCGGATTAAAGTGGAAGGGGGGGGCATACAATTGAGCAATCTCTGATTGCTTCCTTCCTGTGTTATTTATTTATTTTAAAATATAGCGCTTGTAAACATCTTGAATGAAATCAGAAATTACCGTGAAATTAAAGTTGATGGGATGCGAAAGCCGTTGGAGGCCCTTAAACTACAATATTGATCAAAATTCAATCCATCTTGGAATATGAATTACTAATCTGATATCGGTAGGCTTTAGAATATAATTTGTTTCAGTTATCATGATTATTTCTTCTTGGTATACATGACAGAGATTATTATAAGGTTTTGTTTTTATATTGCATTATATCCCATGCTATACAACTTCATTTGCATTTATAATCTGAGAATCAGTCATCAAATAAAAGACATTTTTACGGACAAGTACTTCTTGCAAAAATCATTAACCGGGCACGTGTACGCTCCGTTACAAAATCTGGTTTTCTTCTCATGGAACTTCTCAAGTTGATAAAATATAATAAGTAATTCAAGTGATCTAAGTCTCTTCAAAACTTCAAAAACTTTTTTTACTCAAACTACGTCTGATGGTGATCAACGCAACGGGAGATGAATTGGCAATAGCCACTTCGAATACACAGCGCTAAATAGGTCGACATCAAGTCCATGGCACGTATGCGCGTGAAATCGACTGCTACCGAATCAACGGCGGACATGGCCGAGCCAGCTATAATCCCTCAGGTTAATCCGCTATACCCTGCTGTGTCGGTATCGTACATTGAACACTTTCATCACCCCAATCTGTGTCTCCTCCCGATTTATAGCTCCACGCTATAACTGAATAATCAAGGTAATGGGAATAAATTTAGACAAAAACAGTCATTATAGTCGCATGCTTTCACTATAACGATAGTGAGGTATTAAGAAAATATAAGGAATTTTTTGAAAGGATGGAAATATTTCTCCATGTCATATCACTTTATAATTACATAAAAGACATATTTATTCATGTATTAGTTCTCAATATTATATGTAGAAATAAGCGTGTAATTTTCTTCTACGTTCTCAGCAGAGGTCGAAATGCAAAGCGCACTCACAACTGCTACTGTGCCCCTTTTCGATGTGATGCTGTGCGCTTTTGTGAAGAGGTAGAAAATCGCGCTGTACGACTTCTCGACGTGCTACCCAATTGTCCATGCACAATATGGATGTTATTTGTGCACATATCACTCTCCTTTTCGTGGCCACAACTTCCATGTATAACATGCATTCATTGATCTAAAATTGGATTTTAGATGAAGTCAACGCATCCAGCCGGCATTTAAAATAAGAAAACCTGCATACATATTGCCTGTATAACTTGAGCAACTACGTCGACACCCTAAGTTGTAATCGAGAAGGTAGGTACTGGGTTCGACCCCAGGCCGGGTCATACCTAAGACTTGAAAAATGGAACTTGTTGCTCCCTCGCTTACGCTCAGCATTAAGAGGATAGAACAAGGACTGGTTCGCTCGGTGTCAGTATAATGTGACTGAGTGGGGTGTCATGTCTGCCTACGGCATGATATTTCAGTGGGACAGCACTATAAAATGGCACCATTAGATCTGCTCTGTTACAAGTAGGTACCCCTGCCCCTGCATGCCCCTCCCCTCCCTTCTTTTCCCCGTCGTGATATAGCTGAAAAAATGTTGAAAGCGACGTTAAACCCTATTCACTCACTGTAATCGAGAAAACCATTGGATTGACTAGTACGGTACATGCCGAACTTGGAATTTAAGATAGAAGGTTATACAATTTATACCCGAAAATGTATATGGTTTCACAATTCAAATTAAACATTTTACAATGGTGAAAATTCAAGATCCAAAATTGTGCCAATATATCGAGATTGACACGAGGTACGGCAATTTCCGAATTTGCTTCTGCAAGATATGAAAAAGATGTACCGGTAAATATAAATCACATGTAATTAAATTTTCATCCGACGACACCGAAATTGAGAGAACACATTCCGTTCTGCACAACATATAAAAAATAATTAAAATTACCTCTGGATGCAGTTTTTTACATGCATTTTCGCCAATACCGGCATATAGAAATATTGAGATTGGCAAGAAATGCGGTCCAGCATATACTGAACCGGGTGTTGCAGGATATTAAACAATAATGTATGTTTTAACAGGTAGAATTTGTGAGGAACTCAAAATAAATATGCATTCATCAAAAGATGAAAATACATATACCCATCAATTTAAACCTTAGATATTACTATGGCGTACCACCCAAAGGATGTGATTGGAGCTAGGAACATATATTGAAATTATGACATATGAAGAAAAAGAGATTTTGATACAAATGTATACTCCGAATAATTCCAAGCCAGTGAGTATCGTGATTTTCAGATAAGACCCTGAATTGGTGTATACTTTCGTACAATACGAAGACGTTGAACCGAACAGAAAACATATTAAGAATGTATGGTCATACCCATGCATGATTAGTTTTGTGCTTTGTCCCAATAGATTGATCAAGTTTCAAGAGATTGCTCACGTATGTAGATAGATATTTATTAATGTCTCACCATCCATATACATCATAAGAATAACCACATGTCCAAATTTCAAGGTTGTTTAATAGCCTTGATTCCAATTGGTAGCTAGCAATCCAGAGAAAGGTCTACAATTTTGTGCTTCTGCGAATGTAGCATATATCACATCTAAAATTGAATGATAAACTAAAATGAGCTTAACTCTTGGAAACTGGGTCACCTTGGAGCAAGAACCGAGAGCTCACATATCCCAGAATGAAATCAACAATAGTCAAACACAAGAAAAGGGTAGTTTTCCCGCAAATGGATTCCTTTCAGATGAGAGAATTTTTCATGAAAGAAGAAAGTGATGAAGTAAACCTTTGTTCTTGAGTTGATAAACAGGTATAAAGCTCATAAAGGAAACATCTCCCGTTAAGTTAGTGAAAGTTATGTTTTTTATTTCACAACAGTTTAACTAAATGTAGCTGTTTCAAACAAGGGAGACAACTCCACAGGACAAATGCCATATACATGTAGGGGAGATAACTCTGAATATTCCAACCCAACACAGTCAGCTAAACTTGATTCAGTTTTGGGGGACTGTGACCTTGACCTTCGACAAATTGATGTATGGTTCCTCTTCGCCATGCGAGCAAGATATTTGATACCATTCTATACCTTGAGACTAGAGATATTGCATGGACAACAAATGTTAATTGATGAATGGACAGAACGCAACATCGCATTACATGACCCCGTCTTCAACAGGCATATGAATATATCAGCAGCATATAGGTATTCCAATGGGTACTAATTGTGCACCCCTGTTGGCCG
>JAVTVY010052769.1:0-27851 GCA_036873755.1 Hanleya hanleyi | reverse complement strand
GTCAGTCGCAGATTCTTGCGTCATTTTGCTCTTAACCCTTCTAATTTTTACACTTTGGCGTCATTTTTATAACCGATATTGCACAAGAATAATTTTGGAAATCACCAATGGTTACACGTGTGTCGCTTGTTCCGTCTTGACCTTGCCTGCCTGTATTAATTTTTGTCATTTTCAAGGTGACACCTTTTTGGAATCTATTCACCTTGCCGGACACTTTCGGAATAAACTTATTATTGACTGCGGTGACTTCATCTTGGTCAATAAGTATTCAGATCACCCACTTATTCCCCCGACCATAGTTACCCTTAACCCAATTTGTGCCATGCAGATGCATAGGATACTGTGTGGTCCTTTTTCTGCATTCCTCTGGATTCAGCATCAGGGAAATGAAGTACCTCTGGTCGTCTGTCCCATTTCGTGTCGCGTGGACCACTGTTTTGACAAGCACTCTCCAACACCTTCCGCGCCACTTTATCCTCAACTCACATAATATATATTTATATCTCATAGCTTCCGGCTTATCATTTGCCTCTGCGGTCCTCGTTTCATCTTACGATGATATATTATGTTTAGGTAGTTTCCGGTGTCACTTTCATCGGATAGGTTTATTGAATTTTGATCCTCTCAGGGGAATACGGTATTTTGTCACATTGTTTTGTATTATATTTTATCAACCAATTGCAAGCTGGTTATTGCCTCCAGTCATAGATACAAGCCAACTGTTTATTGTTGATTATATATGTCATTTGCTTGAACTGTATTTTGAATAACGCAAAGCGCTCAGTATTTTGTGGACAGGGCTATCTGGACTATCCAAACGGTAAACTACCCGGATGTTGACAAGATGACAGCGGCCTGGTGGGTGTATCAACCGATTAAATTACAACACATATAAGGGAAGTGGGAAGAGGTGCCGAAATACTGACTGCGTCACATGACTTCACAGAATAGTCTTCTGGTTAACCTATTCTAAAGCACATACCAAGAATCTAACGATTCGTGATATGTGTTGTATCTCAGGTACGCTTTTATTGTACCTGTTCATGTGGCAACTTGGATGAAATGACCACACGGCCCCTAGCACTGGCATAAGCGGTATTAGATACAAATCTAGAGAGCTATGATGGAAATGCTCTGACAACTCGTATACTGGTAATTGGTGAGCTGTTTCGCTGTGACAACTCGTACATTGGAGATTGCTGAGCTGTATCGTCGTCAGATGTAAATGACGGCATTTAACACAAAAGACTAGCCTGTAAGGCCCGATGTCGACCCATCATCAACTTCCCACAAAATGCCAACATATATCAAAGACCAAAAGGTCTGTACAGGGGGCGGGCCTCGGGGACGAAACGTCCACCAGCAGAATCTCGCCATATACAGGAAAAAATTACAACACATATAAGGGAAGTGGGAAGAGGTGCCACCCTGATTCATCTACATCTGCACTCTGTCTTACCAAGAATAAACACCCAATCTCATCATCGACACGATTCACTGGCTCCACAGGTCCGTTCCTGCTCTTCAAGTTATGAAATATTGTCCACCCCTGAATTCTTCCGCGGACTTCTATCGTCTGTGGTCGTGGATGTGGGCAAGGTATACTTGAACGATCGTTACGAACATTTCTGTACGTCATTCCTATGGACATTCCACTTCCTCTACAATTTTATGGACATTTATCTTCGTCATGTGATTCTCGTGGACATTTATCTACGCCCTGATTATACCGTATGTGTGGGCTGTATATAGATATCGCCCATACATGAAAAACAGTGCAGGCCATTTTGGCTTATCTTTATATTGATATACCATAGAGAATCATACATGAGGTTCTACATTCATTCAACGATTACATACGCGAATGACTATCTCAATATTCATTATTTTTCATGCGCATTGTATATAGTAATTTCTAGTGATTGTACATAATGTTGTTTTAAATGTTCATTTTTTATTACTTTGCGTAAATATGTTGTTTCATTTGGATGCCGGGAGGCATCATTTACCGGAAGAGGGGGATAATTGTAATAGCGGTTTCCTACAACAAGAATCTATATTGATATTATTCATATTAATTCGTCACTATTAATGTACATAGCCAATTACGTTACAATTTAGAAAACATTGAAAACATTGCGCTGATAGTATTATGAAGCGATCGGCTAAATCACATCATCTTTAGAACAAAACTAAATACGGTCTTAAAATTAAATAATATTAATACACTTTAGCTTTGATAATAAGTCAGAGCTAAATTATGGTTTTGATCGGTTATATGTATAAATTTATAAAACTATAACTTTGGATAAAGATTTAAGTTAAGGTGTTTATTTTACGTTCAGGTTTTATTTTGGATATGTCTCATGGTTAAGTTACGACCGACAGACGCAATCTATAGCAGTTGAGCACAGTTCTTTAGTGTCTGAATTTTTAATTACGATCGGGCAGCAGGAAGCCGAAAGTACACAATAAAAACTCCATTAGCGGACCAGTCGTGGATTAACTATAAGACTCAGGAAGGCGACAGCCTTGTTCCCAAAATATACCTGTGGTGTGCATTAGGGTGACACCTGGGAGTCAAGGTCAGATGTAACCGTGCCAAGTTCAGATGTAAAATTCCAGCCCATTGGTCATACGTCAATATACGGACACGCCCAGTAAAAATTGTTCAGTTTTGATTTGTCGGTCAGATTTTGGCGGCAAGATTGTAAAATATTTAACGGGCTGATTTGCAATGGAAAGTCAATCCATCTGCAGTTAATAAATCGACTTGGCATGACGTTACATTGGCCTTGGATTTCAGTCTTATGACCTTTCACCCACAGGTTACCTCCCCTTCATCGAGCGCCCTCTACAAAGTATCACCACAAATTATCTTCCCTTATGAGCGCCCTCTATATAGTGAAACAGCAGATTAATTAATGTGATCGAAGCTCGATTACATATTTATAAATTCTGCAGCCTTCCATATTTTTACCTATTATTCAGGATACTTGATAGAAGCTTTTGTAAACACTTTTGAGAGAATGTACCGTGACTTATAACACAGGGACCACCAGGTTCCATTCATGCAGTACCGAAGGTGACCATTTCCAATATAAATCAACCGACAATAATATTCAGATTGAATAGTCGTGAATGAATGAAACGTGGTTGAAAACATGCCTACTCCCTCATTCAGAATGAACAAGCTACACGGACCGAGAGAAAATCACTAACCCCAAATGATCAACAGTATTACAACACATATAAGGGAAGTGGGAAGAGGTGCCGACATACTGACAGTCACATGGCTTCACAGTATAGCCTTACGTGATAAACACCCCACAAAATTCACTGCGGAAAAAAGTAACGGTATTGTCCCATCACAAATCAACAACAGAAAACCCATAAGAAAGTACCAGTAAATAAAACCCTGCTAATATGTTAATCTGCGTTGACAGTCAACTTGAGAAACACATTCAGGCATGTAGAAACTGTTACTGGCTTGCACAAAACATTCAAGCGAAAAACAAATGGCGATCACTAATGCCTTCTTCAAAGCTGCCGTGTTAAAATACAGGGGAATGGGGCGCGTAAACTGGGTTAAAAGCCATAAATCAGATCTATATGGAATAGAACGACCAGCGGAAAACGGCTACAATATGGTCACATAGTCATAGAGAATTTTCAAATGGCTCTCAAAAAGAAATAGCTCAAGCAGACCGTACAGGCATATTATCGATTGTCATCAGCATATACAGCTAACACGTCCTGTCTGTTCTTTATTACAAGGTCGACTGAATCAAACAACATTCGGTGCCTAGCAGTAGTGAGCTGAACGAATACGGGTCACATACTGCTTTCATATCGCACAGCGGTAAGTAGGCCGAACATATCTGCTTAAAACTCTGCATTCAAGCTTAAATGTTTAACTGTAGGCGTCCGTCTGTTTTATCTCATATTTGAAGCTGTGAATTAGATTTTCAGTTGATGTGGGCAACAGGGAAGTGGGACAAAAGTGGTTGGAAGAAGTAGTACATGGAATGTGATGTTTGGAACATGTAGACGGTGTATCTCCATATCGTATCTTGGAGTAAATATAAGAACAAAAAGAGAGGAAAAAATTGTCAAAATTCGCAAAACAGGTCACATTCTCAATAAATTACAAGCGTCTGGTTAGTCATTCATAATTCAGCCGTCGTCCATGAAAGAATATGCGTCCATAACCCAAAGACCTATACCATATTCCATATAACAATATTAGCACCAAACTCAAAAAGACATAAAAATAGGCTAGTTTCATGCAAGAGAGAAGCGGTCAACAGTTTTCAATGATGCTGGCAAGACATCATGCTCATGAGCTAGCGTTGTATGCCAACTGTAGGCATACCTTTGTCATGTTTATTAACAGGAGAGAGAGGGAGAGTTAAGGTTTAACGTTGCGTTCAGCAATATTTCAGCTATATAGCGACGATCAAAAAAATTGTTTATTAACATTTCAAACGGTTCGGGAAGTCCATATTTGTTGATCCTATTCTGAAGTACGAATGTAAATGCCAATCACATCTATGAGATGCATCTCAGTCACGCTTTTATTGTGATTGTTCATATAAACACTGCGATATCTAACTCAAACTTGTCTGTATACGCCCCCTAGCCCTGCGTCAGGCGGAATTATACACAAGTTAGTAAACGTGTTGCCAAAGTTCTTCCGCACTACCATCGTATTTCGGCTTCGGTATTCAATATTTATCTCATAACATTTATTAAAACTATTACTACATCACATAATATGTATTACCGGTACTTTATTTCGTATATTCTCTCTGAGTACTACTTATCTTTCAGAAATATTTTTTATTCATTTTGCTTATCTTTAATTGAGATCATATTTCAACGTTAAATGTTTGATAGGTGTATTTTGTGTTCGGTGTAGGTTTTAGTGTAGGAAGTTAGATAACCTCCAACAAAATTACTAATTTGCTCATACATTAGATCATCATAGTCATCCAGAAAAAATATTACGAAATAAAATTCTTCACTGCTATAGTCCTAGTCATTCTGAGGTCGCCTGTACAAAGTTAATGGGACCTCTTCTGCCTGACGTCTGCATGGCCCCTAGCAGCGTCGCTGTGACTATCAGCGTCCAAAGGTCACAAACCACTAAATATTCGCCTTACTTAATATGTAGTAAATTGGCCGAGCACATCTTGAGAAAACTATATTCCCTAGTATTCGCCGCCACAAATGACCCACCACACCAGGTAGCCTGGCCTTTCCGCTCAAACATATGGAAAATTCAGCATACATCCCCACCATTTTTTTGAGATGAGACCGCCAGAAATAGGGTCATCCAGACCGACACCATTACGGCAAATTTCGGAGGTGCCAATCAAACTGGCCCAGATTTTTTTCCGATTAAAATTTGAAAAGGTGGTTTTGATAGATTCTGGCCCAGTCAGGTATAATGGCCAATCAATGTTCGCCGGAAGTCAAATCCTGATAATAATCTTGGACCCACTCACTTCAATGGAGGATTGTGACCTACAAATAAGTAAATCTATTCAGATTCCAATAAACTTTTTGTGACCGAACCAATAACAAACAATCTAAAGGTCTTGCTTCGAATAATCGCAAAGTTATCGATTGTCACATCAAAGTGACATTTCCCTTAATATATGGACCCATGAGTAGTCAAATTACAACACATATAAGGGAAGTGGGAAGAGGTGCCGACATACTGACTGCGTCACATGACTTCACAGAATAGTCTTCTGGTAAACCAATTCTAAACCACACATCAAGAATCTAACGATCCGTGATATTAAACACTTATTCAAATATTTCACCCCAAAAGATTATTTAATAATTTATTTTCTGGATTTTTAATTTGTACGCTTACAGACGTTAACTACAGTCCCCGAACTGTATCTGTACACGCATGAGATAATGATTATTAACACAAATTCGACCCCCCCCCCATTGTAGAGGAGAAATAAAAGCAAAATTTTACCGCTAATTTGTATCATATCTCCAGTTAGAATCCGATGAATGCCCTTTCACGCAGTTATTTGACAACCGGACCAGTGTTACTTTGCAATGATTAAAGTTTGTGAATATACTGACCTAATTTAATGTGTGAGCTTACTGACCAGAACGATCGCCGATGTGGGGGGTGGAGTCAATAAACGGAATGCGTAAACAAACGTTTCCACAGTACAGAATATATCAACGAATGGCTTGAAAATAACTGTACTGACACAATAACTCAATTCCTTTATAGAAGTCAAACAATATTAAAATTGAGCTGCAAACTCAGAAATGCCAGCTCGGGCGCCCGCAATAGACGAAAAATGTATACGTTTAGGCTTAATAACATTCTATCCTACCTGAACATAGGCATTTATATCTGATTCTGTACCTCTCTGGAGGAAAAAGGCACTTAAACATGTGACAATGAAGAAAGACCGATTTTCTTTTATCTCCTACAGGTCACAAACCACTAACTATTCGCCTTACTTAATATGTAGTAAATTGGCTGAGCACATCTTGAGAAAACTATATTCCCTAATATTCGCCGCCACAAATGACCCAGCACACCAGGTAGCCTGCCCTTTCCGCTCAAACATATGGAAAATTCAGCATACATTCCCCACCATTTTTTCGAGATGAGACCGCCAGAATTAGTCATCCAGCCCGACACCATTACGGCAAATTTCGGAGGTGCCAATCAAACTCGCCCAGATTTTTTTTCCGATTAAAATTTGAAAAGGTGGTTTGGATATATTTTAGAGTCAAATATTATAGAAACATTTTAAATTACGTCACAGATCATTTGTGGCCCAGTCAGGTATAATGGCCAATCATTGTTCGCCGGAGGTACAAGTCCTGATAATAATCTTGGACCAACTCACTTCAATGGCGGTTTGTGACCCAAAAGGCAAACTGCATGGGAACGCTGTAATATTTGATACATCCCGCTTGCTTTGTACCGTTCATGGTTTATGATCTACATGAACGCAAACAAAAATTAATATACCTTATTTCTGACATATGTCCTATTTTTACGGGAAAAAGCACGCGTGTCCATTTTCTTGACTTGAAACTAAGCAGACATTTGTGCAGAAAGCATTCTCTTGAGTCAGAGATGTTAAAACTTCCGCAAGACGAAAAGTTGAATGAAGAAATACTTTAGATAATTCAGAAAATCTTGGAAATTTTCTGCACAACGTGAATGTTTTTCAAGGCAACGGTAAGGGGAGCGAAGAATAGAACGAATTACAAGCGTCTAGTCCGTCATTCATAATTCAGCCGTCGTCCATTAGAGAATATCCGCGTCCATAATCCAAAGACCTATTCCATATTCCATATAACAGTATTAGTACCAAATCTAAAAAGACAATCATAGTATACATAAACATAGGCTTGTTTCCTGCAAGAGAGAAGCGGTCAACAGTTTTCAATGATGCCGGCAAGACATCATGATGTTTCAAACATATCAAATCCGTATCGCTGATCAGTATTCTTAATCCATAATGTTCGTTGTAAAGACCCGAGGATGACAAATATACAGTAAAAAACTATTTAACATGCAAGTCTTGTTTGCGTTTCTTTATTAAAGCTGAACTGTGGCGCCATGCTAGAAAATGTTATTTCAACCTTGTTCGTTTGTTGGTTGAAGACGGAATAGTAGCGGCAGGAAGCTACATTAAAGAGTCGATGATGATTCTAAAGGGCGCAGGTGTTTTTCCCCCATATAGGACCAAAAAGAGGACTTTCACCATTACATATTAACTTCACTGGCTGAAGATGACATTGGCAACCTTGAGAAGAGAGATGAACGGTTACTGGAACTGGGCAAAACATGCTTTTAGAAATTAGGTAAAGAAAGCACGGCGGATGTCAGATACAGATTCCGTGCCCATTCATCCGTGTTTCACCATTCACACCAATCTACTGATAGCTCAACATGTTCAAAACTATTAATATTGCAGAGAAAAAAGTGACTTTATACATCAATCTAAGTGAAAGAGAGAGAGAGAGCTAACTTCCATGGTAGTAGAATTTGTAAAGTAAAATTTGACTAATCTTAATACCAGATGCTACAATGTGTGGTTTCATACGAATTCCAAGTGGTGGAATGACAGAGGGTTTCCTTAAATAGATTTCCACGAACAGAGGTTTGCAAAAATGCAGTTATATCCAGGATTCGAGTGATTAATCGCAACTGTTTGACACATTCAAAGTTCTAAAGGAAATTCATCTGTTTCGACATATAAGCTTTCATTAGGGGATGTTCTGAACGCCCCAAGGCAAAGTCTTAGTCCAAGGTTGACTTGTTTGCACCGTTGTAAACAATAATTCATAATCAAGTTTGGAACGAACAATAGTGATCGATATAAATGGAGACGTGTTTGCTGATCTCCTCCCCCACCTATAGTTGGCAACTACCTTTAAAAATCAAGAGCTTTCAAGCAATTTATATGCGATAAGAACGTTAATCGGCGGTCAAACAATATTCCTAAGAACCGGTATATATCTGTGTATTGCCGTCGATCGTTGGAATGTTGACATCTTTTAGCCAGAAGAACCGTGTAGCGTCTCTGTCGGGATTCTGTAACCCCACTTGTAGAAAAGCCTTCTCTCCGTCGGCTACAAGCGCTCGGAACCGTAGTAGAAGCCCACAGAGATCACGCAATATGACCGGTCCTCGATAGAGACACTCGTTGAGGCTTTTATCTCCCTTTCTCGTCTTTGCTGAGGCATCATATACTACCCGTATCTTGGTTGTGGAATATAATGTTTGATAGGACCTACCTCGGATCCGTCTGTAACTTTCTAAATAATTCCATTTTTAACTTGGCCCTGTATGATGGAGTCATATTTCTTAAGCATGTCTGGGGTTTTGCTCAGTCGTTGAACAAGAGATTTGTATCGGCCATATGCCAGCCCTTAGTGTTCTGGCAGGTCTTGAGTGGTATCCTCCTTCCAAGGCCACGTCACATAGTATCTCCCGTTTTGATAGGCAACTCGTTGATCGAAATTTTCAAGAGCTTTTTCATCATCTGTTTCCTGTGCTGGATCTTTGATACCAATAGTCTCTAAGTTCCAGTAATCTTCAATACAAGGCTTGGATGATAGTGAAGAATCTGGAATTGTAAACATGGAGAATTCTGACAGGAACTGCTGTCCAAAGTTCAAAACTAGCAGACTTGTTTCAGGGCTGTCATCTGTGAGCAGACTGGTCCTTCCGGCAAGAATCCAACCGAGTCTAGATCCCAGCAGATAGAGACCCGGATAAACTTCAATCATTCCTTGAGGATTAAGTCTGAGTAGTAATCATTGCCAACAAGAACATCCATGCTAGAGGCTTCCACATATGTGGGGAGTATATCAGCTAAAGGGATATCTTTCCACATGAATTTCCAGTCTTGACAGGTCTCAAGATTCACTGGCACGCGATGGATGACACCAGTGATCTTTGGCACCACATTCATCTCTAACGCCATATAAGTTCCAAGACGCTGTGGAAGTTTTAGTGATCTGTGGATGTTCGGAACCGACAGTCACAAGAGAAATTTCTTCCTTGGCCTTTCCAATCTTTAGTTTCAACCTTTTAGCTAAGCTCTCGGTGATGTAAGTTCTATGGCTCCCAGAATCCATTAACATCCTAACAGATTCCGTTGTTTGGTTTTTTGGATTCCGTATCTCAGTAGTTGCAGTCTGCATCACTACTGTTTCACTAGATGCCATCATAGCTTGTTCAGATGCATTTGTAATTTGGACAAAAGGAGTCTCATTGTTGAGGTTCGAACTTCCATTTCTAGCTCTTGAAAACTTCTGGGGACAAAGACTTCTGTGATGGTTCTTGCTGCTGTGACAATAGAAACATGGTTTATTCACCCGACAGGTTTTTAGTGTATGACACTTCTTTAAACATATATAGTAATGCCCTTCCATCTTCTCCTTTCTCTGTTCCAAGGTTGGATATACTGAACATTCATCAGACCAGTGTACTTGTCCACAATACAAACAACCTTTATTTGGAACTCACTGTTGCTTTTGTTTCTTAGAACGGTCATCTAAGCCGCCAGCCACTAGTGCCTCGGCAGATGATCTCCCTGGAGTTTTTGGATAGTACTTGAAACCAGATGTACTGTTTGACGTGGCCTTAAAATCTTCTTTGCCTTGTTGATTTGGCTGGTTGTGCGAAGACTGTCGTTCGGCAGCTTCCCTAGCTTTAACATAATTGTTGATGATCCAATTGGAGATACAAAAGGGCCCTAGTGAAAGTTGGACTGTTCCCAAAATTAGAGAAATCAACACGTCCTTTGGAATTTTGCATGTGATCATAGAGACAAACACATTCTGATTGATGTTTTGGCCATGAGCTTCTAAGCCGCGAATATGCTTCTCAATAGTGTCAAATAAATTTCGCAACTTACCAATCTGTTTAGAAGATGTTGGTAAATCCATCAAGCATACATAGTGGGCATTGATGACGGCTTGAGTATCACCATATCTGTCTGTGAGGATCCAGAAATTGTATTCAGAGCTTCTCCACTCAGTTTACTTCTCAGATAAGTAAACTTCTCAACCATGGAAAGTTTGGTGTTCTGGTGTATGGTAGCTTCAAACGCGTCCCAGAATTCCTTCCATTTCAGAATATCACCACCGAAAGGTAGAATTTCCAGCTTGGGCAACTTCACCGTTGTCTTCACCTGAACTTTGCGCTTGGTCAGATTCACTCCGATTCTGAAACTGCTGCATTTGATGAAACTGCTGACTTTGAGCTTCAATAAGCTTTACGGTCTGGACTTGCATCCGAGACTGAAGTTATTTTTGCGAGCTGATGCTCAAGTTCGGAAGGTTCACGTGCAACTGGCATGCCTAAAAGTTCCCTTTTTCTGCCTTGTAGCTGTGATTCAAAGGCAGATAACAGTAGTATACAAAGGGTCAATTGAACAACATTGACCTCAGAAATTTGCATATGACCTTTGTGACGTCACGCGTCAGCCAATCAGAAGCGAGTATTGTGGTCACGTGGGGTGTGTGGATGGTGGTGGGTGGTGGGTGCAAGATGGCGGCATGTGGTTGGTGGTGGGTGGTGGGTGCAAGATGGCGGCATGTGGTTGGTGGTGGGTGGTGGGTGCAAGATGGGGGGTTGGTGGTGGGTGGTGGGTGCAAGATGGCGGCATGTGGATGGTGGTGGGTGGTGGGTGCAAGATGGCGGCATGTGGATGGTGGTGGGTGGTGGGTGCAAGATGGCGGCATGTGGATGGTGGTGGGTGGTGGGTGCAAGATGGCGGCATGTGGATGGTGGTGGGTGGTGGGTGCAAGATGGCGGCATGTGGATGGTGGTGGGTGGTGGGTGCAAGATGGCGGCATGTGGATGGTGGTGGGTGGTGGGTGCAAGATGGCGGCATGTGGATGGTGGTGGATGGTGGGTGCAAGATGGCGGCATGTGGTTGGTGGTGGGTGGTGGGTGTAAGATGGCGGCATGTGGTTGGTGGTGGGTGGTGGGTGTAAGATGGCGGCATGTGGTTGGTGGTGGGTGGTGGGTGTAAGATGGCGGCATGTGGTTGGTGGTGGGTGGTGGGTTTAAGATGGCGGCTTGTAGAAAAAACGTATAAAAGGAGTCGATTTTTAGGGAAGGGGTGTATTCATTGCACTACCTTGCGTAGCACTCTGACTTACCTGACCTGACCAGCCTGCCTGCCTGCCTACCTGCCTGCCTGCCTGCCTGCTTCATCTTTAGCCAGTCATCCAGCCTGCTTGCCTACTTGTATGAGCTGTGGAGAACCTTTTACTATATTTCATTTTACCAGTGCAAATTCACCAGACTTTTACACCGTAGCAGTTACTCAGCAGCCTGAGCCCATAGTCATGATGAATTCAGCCGACCTAGTGACGCTTCAAAAGAACCGTGTTCGCCTCGTTGATGAGATGCAGCATGCGGCCGAATTATGTGATCTGCTTATGGGCGATAACATACTCCTGAAACAGGGTGTCGAAGATATCATGGCGGAGAACACCCCTTCACGACAAAACAGAAAACTCATCGACGGTCTACTGCGCCGTGGCCCCTATGCATTTCTAGCCTTCGTGGAGGCGCTGAAGAAGACGGGAAATGAAGAACTAGCAGATCTACTTGAAATTCCCCTTGTAGATGATGATATCCTGAAACAGGGTGTCGAAGATATCATGGCGGAGAACATCCCTTCACGACAAAACAGAAAACTCATCGACGGTCTACTGCGCCGTGGCCCCTATGCATTTCTAGCCTTCGTGGAGGCGCTGAAGAAGACGGGAAATGAAGAACTAGCAGATCTACTTGAAATCCCCCTTGTAGATGATGATATCTTAGTCATGGATACCACCGAAGAGCGTACAGCTAGCAAACGTACGCACACTACCCCAGGAAGTACACCTACCAAACGCGCTGGACGACCCAAACGCCCCCGACTAACACCGTTAGAAATACCTGAGTCAGTGCTTGAGCAGCCAGTATCCCAGCAAGTGCCTGAGCCTGTGAAACAAGAGGTGCAACTTCCTATGTCTGTGCAGGATATCAATAACATTATTCAGCAAGCCTACCAGGCAGCCCACACGGACATTTGGGAGCTCTCAGTCTATTTAACTGTGAGTGTCAAAGACGAAGAAGTGCATTTTAATGCATCGGGCTTTAACGACAGACCCGGTAGGCATATTGCCATGACCTTAGACACCTGGCAAAAACTGGAGACCCTTGATTACGCCATCGATGCTGTTATTCGCGACCAGGGGAGTGACGAAGCGAAATTCCATGTGGGTGACGACATCTTTGTGAGCTGTGCCTATCTCAACGATGAGCTCCTGGTGCATATCCGTAAATGGAAAATGCGGTTAGATACGCAAGAGCGTGTACCTTGTCCTCAGGGTGTCACTTTGAAATTAACGGCGTGGCGGAAGTTGCAGAGTCTCGCAAGTACAATTCGTCAAGCTCTGGCTTACCAGGTGTCTCACTATATTTATAAGAAGTACATCGACACAGTCCTGGATCTGATCAGACCTCGCATTTCACACTTGCGTATCCAAGAATGCGCAGGCTGTGAAAATAACAGTCCGATAGACAAGCATACGTGTGTGGACACTAGTGTACCCTCATACGCCATCATCACTGAGGCACTACAGACCGTCACCGAGACGCAAATTGCCCTGGCAGTGGAAGCTGCCTGCCCTCCCAAAATTCCACGTGAAGAGATTATTACCTACATCTACGTGCACCAGGGCCGGAAAGACGATGATGAGTTCAAACAAGTCTTGTTGGTGAACTATTGAACAAGTGTTGAAAAACACTTACCGTATTCCTACACATTCATTGAAGTGGCTTGAGAGCGTATAATTGTATTAAAAATTCAGAGTTTTTTACTGTTAATTGTATTAAATGCAGAACTATTGAAGTGTTGAAAAACATTTACCGTATTCCTACACATTCATTGAAGTGGCTTGAGAGCGTATAATTGTATTAAAAATTCAGAGTTTTTTTACTGTTAATTGTATTAAAATTCAATACTCAGATATAATTGTATTAAATTCAATACCCTTGTGAACACGTTCATTCTATTTGTGTTAATAAAAATAGTAGAAAATTAAAAAAAATGCTTGTTAGTGTTCATTCTATTGCTTGTTAGTGTTCATTCTTTTTTTTTCTTTTTTTAAAAAAAAAAAAAAAAAAAAAATTTCAACCCTCCCTCCCCCCTCCTTCCACCCCTTTCCCCCTTTTTTCAATAATTTCAAAAAAATTGTAAAAAAATAGTAGAAAATTAAAAAAATGGTTGTTAGTGTTCATTCTTTTTTTTCTTTTTTTTTAAATTTTAAAAAAAAAATTCAGCCCCGCCCCCTTTTCACCCCACCCTCCCCCCCTTTTCCCCTTTCCCCTTTTTTTCAATAATTTCAAAAAAATTGTAAAAAAAATAGTAGAAAATTAAAAAAATGGTTGTTAGTGTTCATTCTTTTTTTTCTTTTTTTTTTAAATTTTAAAAAAAAATTTCAGCCCCGCTCTTCCTCCTTCCCCCCTCCCCCTTCCGCCCTTCTACCCCTTTTTTTTCAATAATTTCAAAAAAATTGTAAAAAAAAATTTAAAAATTATTTTTCATAGGGGAGTAGCATGATGGGAGTTGGTGTTAATTTGTTGTGCTTTTTCATAGAAGTTTCCCCTTTCGGAAAGATGGGGCAGCCCTGGAAAGAGCTTTTTTTTTTAAGTGTTACCACACTTGTTTTATGCGCGGTAGATTCTTTTTATTCCACCCACATGCTTCCTGCAGATTGGACACTTGATTTTTAAATGTTGTTCGCCTGCTTCAACGCAGTGGCACATGTCTCCTACACAGGTTAGCGTGACCCAACAATCTTTACAGATGCATAAATGTCCACACGGCAATACGGCGTACATGCTATCTTGGTCTGTACACACGCTGCATCTTGATTTTTTTTCTTCCTTACGTAGTTCTTTGTTCTGTCTTGAAATCTCAGCATCCATTTGATTCATGTCTTGTCTCATGCCGTTAATTTGCTCGTTGAGGCGGGTTACCTCGGCCCAAGAGCACGGTTGTGGTGTTGTTTGCGAAGCTGAAGTCGTTATAATCAGAGTTTCGGAAGCCGACGTGGTTATAGCCGTTGTATTTGTTGCAGGTGTATTACTATTTAACCATGCAATTTCTTCTTCCCCATCAGTTATATCGGTATCTTGTTCTTCTTCTATGGCGGCCATCCTGCTGATTTCTTGGTCTTGTTGTTGACTTCGTCTTATCAACCTCGCCTCTTCTGCCATTACATCCCTCCGTAGCTGTTCCACTTCTTGTTCACTTCGCTGTATGTTGGTTTCGTCCGCAATAATCGGCTGCAAGCTTGTAATTATCGATATTCCACCATCATCTTCACTGGTAACCATCTCTCTAGCATCTCTAGGATCTCTAGGGGGATGGTGGGTGAACAGTGGTCGTCTTCTTGTACCCATGATTGTATTTTGTGAATAAATGTCAACATACTACGCGTTATTTATAGTCTAGACGGCTGTGGTTGGTGGTGGGTGGCGGGATTAAAAATGGCGGCATGTGGATGGTGGTGGGTGGCGGGATTAAAATGGCGGCATGTGGTTGGTGGTGGGAGGCGGGTGTAAGATGGCGGCCGGTGTCAGTGAGTGCAATATGGCGGTATCTGCTAAAAAATTTTTGCCTGCACACTGTATAGTGCTGTGTTACCATTGCCGAAGGATAAAAATTTCCTAGTTTTCTTTCGATAAACCCGTTACAATTTTCAGGGAAATATTATAAGGCTGTAAGCCATAGTCTTGACGTATTTTTAGCCAGGAAAACCAATTTATTTCCAATGTACCGGGTTTTCCATACTACCGTACACTAACGTTAGGCGTGTAAAAATCGATAAATTCATTAAAAATAACGGCTTAGTTTAGCGCTAGGCTGCTAAATTTTTTAAATACTACACCATGAATTGCCTGAGTTCAATTGGAAATAAAATTTATACGTGCACTGACATTTATTGTAAAATCACAGCCGTTTAAAATTGTAAAAGAAACACAAACCTATTTTCTGCAGCGTAGCTGTAGAACATAGAATAGAACGATTTCACCGAGGTCCGCGCTTTACACTATAAATAGCACGCAGTAATTTTTTCAGTCATTCACAATTAGCCTGAGTGCCCAGTGATGGAGTCAAACACCCTGGCTGAAATCATGGATATTGACATACCAGATCATGATAATGAAGTACAACTGCTCGGCAACGTCATTAATATGGTACATGACGAACCATGGTTGGATGCTATAATCAAAGACTTATTTCCACCTCAAGTCCAGGACTACCCCTCACCAGCCACACCTCATCTTGTTGCCCCCCCAGCTACATCGCAGCTTAGTAACTTCTTCCTAGCAGCGACACCGGATGTTACCCCAGTGGAATACCAATGTTTTGACGACATAGACCGTGTATTAGAAACTATGTTGAAACCACAACCACAAAGCCCCCAAGCTAAAGAAACGGCACAAGAAGAAGAAACAGAAAGCGGAAGCGACCTAGACACAACAGACACAAACTCACACACAGATACAGAAGAAGGAAAAGATGAGGAGGACAAGAGGGAGGACTTAAAAATCATAGTACCCCAAAAAAAGAGGAAAGACTTAAGAAGAAAGAGGCCAGACGCGAGAAAAAACAGGAAAGACGTCAGAAGCCATAGGACAGACCCCAGAACCACTCGGAATAGGCCAGAGCAGAGGAAAAACAGGAAAGACGCCAGAAAAAAGAGGATAAGACAGAATACCAGAAAAATAAGCCAAAACGAAGACATGATGCACTACGTTTCAGCAATGACAACAACAACACTGGGAATCAACACAGAACGCCAAGCAGTTTTCTATTTACACTGCGTGGAATGCAGTAACCAATTCGCGAAATACGCTATTCACCCCTGTGGACACCAAGCCTTGTGCGAAGCTTGTATTCATCGACATGCCCAAATACCAACGTGTGCGGAGGCTAACAAACCCCTAGTGTGTGAATTGATACCTTTAACATGTCCCGTGTGTACTGAGAGAAGACAACGCCAACAGGCCCTCTCAACGATGTAATCGCTTATTACATATCCAAAAGGTTTTTTTTAAAACCACCCATTTTTCCGAAAGGGGAAACTTCTATCAAAGCACAAACAATTAACACCAGATCACACACACACACATATATATATCCCTGTACTGGTTCAAATAAATTTCAGTCCGTTATCATTCGGGCTGTTATAACTTCTATCAAAATAAAAAAATAAATTTCAGTCCGTTATTATTCGGGTTGTAATATTAATTAGTAACATTCCCGGGTTCAAAAATAAATTTCAGTCCGTTATCATTCGGGCTGTAATATTAATTTAATTACTGGGAGAGAGAAAAAAGAAAAAAGAAAACCTGTGTTTATAAGAGAGAGATTGGTCCTGACAAGGACCGTTAATATGGGACAGGGGTTGTTTTTTGGTGTTGCAGTTTGCTAATAGAATAAAAACAGGGGTAATGTGGGACCTATGCTTTTGCAATTTGTGCCAAGTTAGAAGCTCTCTTTCGAGAAGCACTGGTTAGTTCTGAAAAGAACTGTTATGGATCAATTTTTTAACCCTGTTTTTCTTCAGGAGGGGGGTTTTCTTGTCTACCCCCCTTACAGCATCTGGCTCACCGAGAAGTATCTGTATGGTGTTAACGTGTATTTTTTTGCAACATCATCCTCATCATCCTCATCTGGTGTGATCGGCATGCCCTCTAAAAAATTCGCCGGCGCTATTGTGGATTCTTCCCATATGATGTTGGTGGTGGGCAGGTCTTGCAGCAGGGGAAAATCCGCCAGAAGTGGTGTTTTTTCTTCTTCATCATCGTCTGTGGCCTGGACTGCTGGCTCTTGTGGTGATGGTTGACACGGCGCCAGCAGCGGAGGAGGGGCAGGGTGCAAATGTCTTTGCATGGTAGTCTGTAAAAGATCGAACCACCCCTCCTCGCTGATGGTTCTTGCTGCATTTAATAAATTTCGTAAGTTGGCCGCTGTTCCTTGGGTTGATGATGGTACACCGTCGTCTTCTTCTAATATGGTTACCCATTCCGTTAATTTTTTTATGGCAGCCATCATGGCTCTTTTCTTTCTTCTTGATACTCCTCTGTTGTTCTTTCGCTGCTTGGTGGTGGTAGACATTGTCACTATTCCGTGGGGCATTCCGTGGCTGCTGCTGCTCATCTCAGTGAAAGGTTTTTGAATAGCCCGCTTGAAGCGGGCCGCTAGCTTATATAGTGTAAAGCGCGGACCTCGGCGAAATGGCTCTGTGTTTGGTAAATATTTTTACGCCGGACAAAATGTTTGTGTTTCTTTTCCAATTATAAACGGCTGTGATTTTACAATAAATGTCAGTGCACGTATAAATTTTATTTCCAATTGAACTCAGGCAATTCATGGTGTAGTATTTAAAAAATTTAGCAGCCTAGCGCTACACTAAGCCGTTATTTTAATGAATTTAGCGATTTTTTACACGCCTAATGTTAAAGTACGGTAGTATGGAAAACCCGCTACACTGCAAATAAATTGGTTTTCCTGGCTAAAAATACGTCAAGACTATGGCTTACAGCCTTATAATATGTCCCTGAAAATTGTAACGGGTTTATCGAAAGCAAACTATAGAAAAACTATTAAAACATAGCCTTCGTTTCAGTGCAGGGTCTTAGAGTCAACGTGCACAGTTCTCGATTCATTTTGGTGCGCTGGGCATGACGCCATCTAGCGGTCGGTACAGGCACTGAGAATGGAATGTCTTGAAAGGGAGGTCATCTGCTAATAACCAATAGGCCGGTGAAACATTTTGGAGACGATTTCAATGTTGTCTTCTTCTCTCCTACCTGTCAGCAAAAATTCTTAATTGTTTTACAGTGCAGGCACAAATCACACACAGATGTAGCGTCGTCGCAAATGTTCTGAAGTATATTTTATCTTGGAGCGCGCACCTACAAAATTGCATTGTAAATTTTAATTATTTTCTAGAACAGGGTACGCGTACGAATTTTTTTATTACGATGAAATTAGCAAGAATCGGTATATATATACATTTTGCCTGGCCGGTGTTTTGTCATTCACCATTATGGCAGCGCACGGAAAGGAGCTCGCTTTCTTCCAACTCACGTCTGATGTGATTCTCATCGTCTATGATCATGAACTGCAGCTCATCGAAGAACATCCTCGAGAAGTGAAGTTATCTTTAAGCTTAGCAGGGTGGACTCTATTAACACGGTTGTTACAGGGAAAAGAGCCCGAAGTCGATTTCATGCATGTGGGAGTCGGTGTGTACCTGCGAAGTGGTAAAGATGATTCTTTTTTCCCCCGCTTAGAACAGTGTGGGGGTGCCGCTATCCTACTCCGGCCGGCATTATGGCAGGCGCTGAAAGCTATTATCACCGATGTCCACGATGTACTCTACCCCAGGCGTGCTCTCTAGCTACCGCAAATGTATAGAAGTACGTTTCCCAGGGGGACAAACATTGATCCTATACCCTCAGTATGGGACTATATGAGGTTGGGTGACTTTTTTCAAAAATTTCACCGATTCGCACGGGGACACTTCTTATCATGTTCTAAATGACGAGACGAGTAAAACGACACCCCACAACCCTACCGCAAATGTATAGAAGTAGGTTTCCCAGGATGGTCCTATATCTCCCATACCCCATATAGGCATTTTCCCGTAATTTAGGATAAAGTCCGTATTCCGTATTTTTTCAGGAAAATTTTTATACACCCACCCTGGAACTAGGGGGAGATAACTCTATTGATAGACAAGCCCCGTTAAGCCCGGCGACCTATATACCCCTCATACCCCATATAGGCATTTTCCCAGGTTTTTCGATAAAGTCCGTTTTCCGTTTTTTTTTTTTTTTCAGGAAAAATTTTACATGCACCCACCCAGCCATAAAATACCCCTTCACCTAGGCTTCACATTGATACCTCACTCGACCCCATTGTACCATTAGTAGCTCCCCTAGCTCCAAAACGGCTATTTTCATACCCTTGGATCACCGCGCATGCGCAGAATGCCGATATTTCAACCCCACACCCAGCCCATTACATGCCCCCTCACATAGGCTTCACATTGATACTTCACTCGACCCCACTGGACCAGTAGTCAATCCCCTAGCTCCAACACGGCTATTTCCATACCCTTCGGCAACCGCGCATGCGCAGAATGCCGATATTTCAACCCCACACCCAGCCCATTAGATGCCCCTTCATGAATGCTTCACATTGATACCTCACTCGACCCCATTGGACCATTAGGGGCTCCCTAGCTCCAAAAAGGCTATTTTCATACCCTTCGGCCACCGCGCATGCGCAGAATGCCGATATTTCAACCCCACACCCAGCCCATTAGATGCCCCTTCACATAGGCTTCACTTTGATACCTCACTCGACCCCATTGGGCCATTAGGGACTCCCCTAGCTCCAAAACGGCTATTTTCATACCCTTCGGCCACCGCGCATGCGCAGAAGGCCGATATGTCAACCCCACACCCAGCCCATTAGATGCTCCTTCACATAAGCTTCACTTGGATACCTCACTCGACCCCATCGGACCATTTTATCTAGGGACTACTTTTTCTCCGCGGAAGGTTTTTCCCGCGACCGAATCACCGCCAGACATGACCGCATCACCCCGGATGAATACATCTTTGACCTGGGTCACGTGATATGCAAATTTGGAACTCTCCTGTGCTGGAGGTAGCTTTTTGGTCAGAGGTCAAAATACTCGCTTCTGATTGGCTGTCTCCTCCACATTTCCTCCACAAAATATGCAAATTTCTGGGGTCAATATTGTTCAATTTACGCTTTGTATACTACTCACACATAACTGTTCAATGTTACAAATGTATTCTTTGAACCATGTCAATCGCGAAAGCGTACAATAAATTTGGTAACTGCAAACTGTTTTCGACGAAATCTTTAACTCAGGTGATTCCTTCCTAGTTCCAGCACTTGCTCTTCGTACCTACAAAATATAAGAGAAGAGAAAAAACAGCAGCATCTATTCTCTTGAGCCAGGGCATACACCGATTCTACAAATATGATAAGACACATAAACCAGAATATTTCATCACAGCTATTGTTCTGCACAATATAAGATACCCACGGCAGCTGAGGCCACATTATGCGTGCATTTTAACTGCAATAGA
Source organism: Hanleya hanleyi (assembly GCA_036873755.1). Taxonomy (NCBI): domain Eukaryota; kingdom Metazoa; phylum Mollusca; class Polyplacophora; order Lepidopleurida; family Hanleyidae; genus Hanleya; species Hanleya hanleyi. Next base: position 7,126 of record JAVTVY010052769.1, on the reverse strand, counting down.
CAATACTCTCAGCCAAAAATTTGAAGCTAATTAATTTTCTGAGTCAAGGGTGGGCGGGAGGGAAATGTGAAGACGAAATTAATCGTGTGTGTGTTCCACAAAACCCCGACGCGAGAGGCCGATGAATTCAAGGACCCCCCAACAGGAACAATTGCCTATGCAATTCAATCATGTGGCGACAACATGACAACTGCGAGTCTATCACGCCAAGGGAGGCTACTCCTACCAGTAAATCTCACAACTCCAACTGGGCAGGCAATACAGAATAAAGTGGTTTATCTTTAAAGGATAAACAGTATTATTCTAGTGATATTGCCCTTAATTAAACAAACTCACACCAAAGCATATTTAGAGGTTTGGATGAAGACGGCCACGGCTTTATTGGCTAACTTACATGGTACAGTGTACCAAATCCCAGCGGGCTGATACATACTTTTAGTGCTGACCGTCATTTAATGACACATGTAATGACACATCAGCAACCCCCCAGTATGATACATATTTTGTCTCATTAGATACCGTAGCACCCACGCTCCTAAACCCTAGGAGGGGTGACAACATAGAGTGATCAGCACACACTTACCGCTACCCACACCCACACTGGGTAGACAACACGTCCCTCGGGAAACACATCGAATGGACAGCCACATAACCGGATGCCCCGCGGGAATTCGTCAAGGTGGCACCCACCCACTCGGGAAACACATCGAGTGAAGATCACACATCACGTAGACTGCACGTCCGTCGGGAAACACATCGATTGGACAGCCACATAACCGGGTGCCCCGCGGGAATTCGTCGAGGTGGCACCCACCGAATGAGTTTTATCTCATATACAAACTTTCCTAACTGAAACCCCTATCTGCCCGCCAGAATTCGGCCACTAGAATGTGTCTAAACACATTCACCCACCAAGAATTCTACCTGCCTATTAATTTATTTAGTTTACAAATGCTTAAAATCATTCGCTCTGAGAATGGCAAATACTAAGGAATTGCGCATCCTACTTAAACCTAAAAGGTGAATTTTTATTCCAAATGCCGTGACCACATATATGGCTAACACGTATTCATGTTGATATGAATGCACACTTGAACAGACTGCGAAGCACGATTCTTACTGAAACTGCCACTGGCAATGCCAAAAAGTATGCTATGTCATGCTTACTTACGGGTGCTCTTGGCGTGAAACCCGACCACTGTCAAGTGTTCGATAACAGGCCCATTTCAGCGTGGGGCCCCAAGGCCAGAGCTATATCTTGTGACACTTTCAGCCAAACAATAACACTTGAAATACAGCGAATAGATGCACTGTATCCCACTGGCACAAAATCACCCTACCCACATTGACGTGACCATGTCCACAAATGGACTACACTTTTTCTGCCCAAACACCACCGGCAATTCAATTCTGTCCTATATATACTCCTGGACCGTGTGTTTTACTGTGGGGAATTGGTCGACTGAAAACAAGATTGGCTAATTCTGGAACAATGCATGATATGGTGCACTCTCTGAGTACTCTCACTGGTTGATGAATGGCATGAAACCCAAGCATACTCAAGTGTTTGGTAAATGGTCAGAGGCCCAATCAGACAAAAGACAGCATGTCATTAGAGATTGGAGATAAATCAACTGGCATACTGGCCACCATTACCTATGTGTACTACATATGTATCTGCAAAAATGTTGCTCTCAAAAGTCAAAGCCAGTAGGTCAAGCTATTCCAGATATTATTGGAATAGTTCCTCATATCTCCAGTTTAACTGACTACAGAGAGAGAGAGAGAAATACGGTTTAATGTCGCGTTTAGCAATATTTCAGCTTCATAGCGACGATCAAACAAAATTCTAAGTACTCAAGTCAATAACTTAATAATCCAACGCTTTAAAACATACACACATTAAAACTTATGTAACAGTCCGACTTCTCTGAAATAACCCAAGATGCAATCCTCCCTCACCCTACTAAAAGGATCTTCCAAAGTAGTCGCGCGATAAAAAACGTGTCTTACAATCTTAGAATCTATGCATTCGATAAGAATATGTTTCACAGTGAGATCTTCATGGCATGGAACACACCTTGGGACTGTCTTAATGTTCGTGAGTTAACTGACTACATACTGAGATGTTCAATAAATAATATTTGAAGTCCCTGGTTTCCGAGGATGGTTTTTTTTTTTTTTTTTTTTTTTTTAGTATTTTGGATTACATGTACCTCCTTAACGCATGTTACCGGTTATTTCTCATCCTCTGTATACGATATATACAGTGCAGTGCAGTCTTATTGTACAAAAACCACAAAAGTAGCCTTCTACTCTAATCTGTCAAGCAGAATGCGTGAGGGCCACAAACACTTGTACAAACAATTCAGCCGAATGAGAATCCTGACATCATTCTTACCGACATGACCGTCCTCTGCCCATCCTACTCAGAGTGCAGATACAATCACCTACAAGTCATTACCACAAGCAGTTCAACACAGATTGGCAGAATGAACAGGTTCTGTCAGTAGTAGGTAGCAATGATTTAAACTCACATTGACCTACTTATTTGTTCCCCCGGGTAAAATTTAAGGGGGAACCCAGGTTAAAGTATAGGAAGCGGCGATTTACGGCCTTTGACCTCTTTCACCTCGAATTCCTCCGCGGTCTGGCGGTGATGCGGTCGCGGGAAAAAGCTTCCGCGGAGAAAAAGTAGTCCCATGTCAACCAAGTGACTTCCAATGTTAATGTATACGGGGAATGCCTAAAAAGATTATGGGAATAGACGTTTTGTCACCGGGGTAGGTCCCTAGTGGACCGATTGGGTCGAGTGAGGTATCAAAGTGAAGCGCTCCTCGAGGGGCATCCAGTCATGGGTGGGTGCATGTAAAATTAGGATTTTTTCTCGAAACTATAAAAAGTGGAACACGGACTTTACTCCTAAAATAGGGGAAAACACCCATCAACCCTAGCCAAAAGGGCTAATATCGGTCCCCGGGCTTATTGGGACCTGCCTATCAAGTCAATGGAGTGGGTGTATGTAAAATTAGGATTTTTTCCCGAAAATATAAAAAGCGGAATACGGACTTTACCCCTAAAATAGGGGGAAACACCTATCAACCAGAGCCAAAAGGGCTAATATCGGTCCCCGGGCTTATTGGGACCTGCCTATCAAGTCAATGGGGTGGGTGCATGTAAAATTAGGATTTTTTCCCGAAACTATAAAAAGCGGAATACGGACTTTACCCCTAAAATAGGGGAAAACACCTATCAACTCTAGCCGAAAGGGCTAATATCGGTCCCCGGGCTTATTGGGGCCTGCCTATCCAGTCAATGGGGTGGGTGCATATAAAATTAGGATTGTTTTCCGAAAATACAAAAAGCGGAACTCGGACTTTACCCCTACAATAGGGGTCTGTATTATACAATATAAGGGAAAATGCCTGTATGGGGGGAGGGGTGGTCAAATTGTTTTGTGGGCTTTGCTATGGCTTGTGGGGTCTCGTTTTTCTCGTCTCGCCAAGAAAATGACAATGGGAAGGGTCCCGGAGCGAATCGGTGAATTTTTTGGGAAAAGTCACCGAGGTCTGTATATAGGCTGATACTGGCTATATGGGGGGAGGGGTGGTCAATTTTTTTTGTGGGCTTTACTATGGGTTGTGGGGTCTCGTTTTTCACGTCTCGTCATTTAGAACACGATGGGAAGGGTCCCGGAGCGAATGGGTGAAATGTTTGGGAAAAGTACCGGGTAGGCCTATATATAGGCCTATAGGCTGGCTATATGGGGGTATAGGTTCAACCTTGGAAATTCACACACGTTCATTGTGATATGGGTTGCTTGGATTTGTTTTTCACGTCTAGTCATTTAGAACACGATGGGAGGGGTCTCGGGGAGCAACGGTGAATTTTTTGGAAAAAGTACGATATAGCCCATATAGTCCCATACTGGCTATATGGGGGTATAGGTTCAACCTTGGAAATTCACACACGTTCATTGTGATATGGGCTGTTTGGATTTGTTTTTCACGTCTCGTCATTTAGAACACGATGGGAAGGGTCCCGGAGCGAACCGGTGAAATTTTTGGAAAAGTTCACCGAAGCCTGGGTAGGCCCATAGGCCTATACTGCATGGCTATGGGGGTATAGGCCCATACGGGGTGGACGTATTTGGGGTCTAGGTGAGCCCATAATGATCCTATGATGTCGTATGAGGTCTTATTTTGAAGCTCTCGTGGAGGAGCATCCGACTGGACTAATGGTTGGTCCGTTTTCAATAGTCTGCGCATGCGCAGTCTGGCCGTAGTATAGAAAGCGGGCATTTTGGGTGGTATGTGGGTGTGTGTTTGGGGTAGAGATGAACCGCTATGGGTCCGAATGGGTCGTGGAAGGTGTCAAAGTGAAGCCTGTGTGGGTTAGAGTCAGAATGGTGTGTTTTTAAGTGCAAGTCGCGTCAATCTGCGCATGCGCAGTTGGTTGTAGTAAGTAAAGTGGCCATTTTGGGGCAGTACAGGAAGGTATTTGGGGTCGAGATGGACCATCCTTTGTCCGAATGCGTCCTTGAAGGTGTCATCTTGTAGCTCTCGGGATGTAGACTCCGATTTGAGGGCTGCCCACGTCACATGTGACGTCATCGGTGACGTCATCAGTATGAGTAGTAGCGAAAGTGGACATTTTGGGGCAGTGAAGGAAGGTATTTGGGGTAGAGAGGGACCATCTTTGATCCGAATGTGTCTAGGGAAGTGTCATGTTGTAGCTCTCGGGGTGTACATCCCGATTTGAGGGATGTCCGCGTCACCTGCGACGTCATTGGTGACGTCATCAGTACGAGTAGTAGCGAAAGTGGGCATTTTAGGGCAGTACAGGAAGGTATTTGGGGTAGAGAGGGACCATCTTTGGTCCGAATGTGTCTAGGGAAGTATCATGTTGTAGCTCTCGGGGTGGAATCCCGATTTGAGGATGTCCGCGTCATCTGTGAAGTCATCGGTGACGTCATCAGTACGAGTAGTAGCGAAAGTGGGGATTTTAGGGCAGTACAGGAAGGTATTTGGGGTAGAGAGGGACCATACTTGGTCCGAATGCGTCGTGGGAGGTGTCATGTTGTAGCTCTCGGGGTGTACACCCCGATTTGAGGCATGTCCGCAGCATCTGTGACGTCGTATTGGTGACGTCATCAGTACGAGTAGTAGCGAAAGCGGTATTTTCAAAAGGTGAGTGGAAGGTATTTGGTGTAAAGATGGACATCCTTGTGGAATGCGTCGTGCGAGGTGTCATCTTGTAGCAACGCCCGCCAACACCAAGCTCAATGATTCAACGCCCTGGTTAAATAGCTCAGAAGCTCTGATTTCCTAGATATTCCATGGAATTGCTTGTGTGGGTTAGAGTCAGAATGGTGTGTTTTTTAGTGCAAGTCGCGTCAATCTGCGCATGCGCAGTTGGTTGTAGTAAGTAAAGTGGCCATTTTGGGGCAGTACAGGAAGGTATTTGGGGTCGAGATGGACCATCCTTGTTCCGAATGCGTCCTGGAAGGTGTCATCTTGTAGCTCTCGGGGTGTAGACCTCGATTTGAGGGCTGCCCACGTCACCTGTGACGTCATCGGTGACGTCATCAGTACGAGTAGTAGCGAAAGTGGGCATTTTGGGGCAGTGAAGGAAGGTATTTGTGGTAGAGAGGGACCATCTTTGGTCCGAATGTGTCTAGGGAAGTGTCATGTTGTAGCTCTCGGGGTGTACATCCCGATTTGAGGGATGTCCGCGTCACCTGTGACGTCATCGGTGACGTCATCAGTACGCGTAGTAGCGAATGTGGGGATTTTAGGGCAGTACCGGAAGGTATTTGGGGTAGAGAGGGACCATCTTTGGTCCGAATGTGTCTAGGGAAGCATCATGTTGTAGCTCCTAAAATAGGGGAAAAAACCTATCAACCAGAGCCAAAAGGGCTAATATCGGTCTCCGGGCTTATTGGGACCTGCCTATCAAGTCAATGGGGTGGGTGCGTGTAAAATTAGGGTTTTTTCCCCGAAACTATAAAAAGCGGAATACGGACTTTACCCCTAAAATAGGGGAAAACACCTATCAACTCTAGCCAAAGGGGCTAATATCGGTCCCCGGGCTTATTGGGGACTGCCTATCCAGTCAATGGGGTGGGTGCATGTAAAATTAGGACTGTTTTCCGAAAATACAAAAAGCGGAACTCGGGATGTCCGCGTCACCTGTGACGTCATCGGTGACGTCATCAGTACGAGTAGTAGCGAAAGTGGGGATTTTAGGGCAGTACAGGAAGGTATTTGGGGTAGAGAGGGACCATCTTTGGTCCGAATGTGTCTAGGGAAGTATCATGTAGAGAGGGACCATCTTTGGTCCGAATGTGTCTAGGGAAGTATCATGTTGTAGCTCTCGGGGTGGACATCCCAATTTGAGGGATCAGTAGGAGTAGTAGCGAAAGTGGGCATTTTGCGGCAGTGAAGGAAGGTATTTGGGGTAGAGATGGACCATACTTGGTCCGAATGCGTCGTGGGAGGTGTCATGTTGTAGCTCTCGGGGTGTACACCCCGATTTGAGGCATGTCCGCATCATCTGTGACGTCATTGGTGACGTCATCAGTACGAGTATTAGCGAAAGCGGGTATTTTGGGGCAGTACAGGAAGGTATTTGGGGTAGAGAGGGACCATCTTTGGTCCGAATGTGTCTAGGGAAGTATCATGTTGTAGCTCTCGGGGTGGAATCCCGATTTGAGGGATGTCCGCGTCATCTGTGAAGTCATCGGTGACGTCATCAGGACGAGTAGTAGCGAAAGTGGGGATTTTAGGGCAGTACAGGAAGGTATTTGGGGTAGAGAGGGACCATACTTGGTCCGAATGCGTCGTGGGAGGTGTCATGTTGTAGCTCTCGGGGTGTACACCCCGATTTGAGGCATGTCCGCAGCATCTGTGACGTCATTGGTGACGTCATCAGTACGAGTAGTAGCGAAAGCGGGTATTTTGGGGCAGTGAAGGAAGGTATTTGGTGTAGAGATGGACCATCCTTGGTCCGAATGCGTCGCGTGAGGTGTCATCTTGTAGCAACGCCCGCCAATACCAAGCTCAATGATTCAACGCCCTGGTGAAGTAGCTCAGAAGCACTGATTTTGTAGATATTCCATGGAATT
>JAVTVY010052768.1:0-25562 GCA_036873755.1 Hanleya hanleyi | reverse complement strand
CAAGACATCACCGGCCACTTGCAGTCCACTGCGTACCGCTTGTTTGCCGATTGCTTTCACCCCACGCGTCACCAAGGGCAGGAACGTTTTGACGATGCTCCCGAGTATGTTCCCCAGTCCATGTCCACGTTGCATGCGTGCACCACTAAACATCGGAAAGCCACCCCCGGCCTGTTGGGGATAATAGTCCATATAGCTGCGTGCATCGCACTCGTAAGGCACCTTCATTATGCAAAGTGGGGAGCACGTGCTTGTCGAAAATGAAGTGTCAGCACCACTTTCCCGCGTTGGAATGCCACCGGTCGTCCCGTGTCATCTCTTATATCCACCGTGATCGTGTTGATGTGGGTTTGTCGTACAGGCAGGTAGAGCATGTGGGTGAAACTATGGGTGACTTGATCGCCATACTTATTTTTAATGGGACCACCCGTAACAGAGGTGTGTTGATATCGCCCACGATGTGGTTGTCCACCACGTCCGAGTAGACGTAGAGTCCGTACATACCCGACTTCATATCCATCGGGATCTCGCCATGGTGTTCGGTGGGACCAGCGAACGTCTGTAGATCGAAACCCAGCATTTGCTGTAGGATAGGACTCCGTACGACACTCGCGTTGGCGGTGACGGTAAGCTGTGCCTTGTCGTTGTGTGCGTTGTAATCGAAGTCCACGTGATTCTTGAAGGGATAGGCTTGGATGGGTTTTGAACTATTCGTGACCTGCCGTAGAGCCTTATAATGCAACAGTCTTGACAGCCCACCGATGAACTCCTTGGGAGTATCGTATTGGCCTTCGGGGAGAGTGAGTCGGGTGTCTTTTTCTTCGTAGGTCACCTCGTACCACACTTCATTGGCTCGCACGTTGTACCACGAGTAAGGGTACTGAATATCCACCAGTCCACATTCCCACCGGCCAGGTAAATGCAACGGTTGTGGTAATTGAGTCACATACTTGGCCACGGTGTTGTCAGAAAACACATCCAGCGAACTGTTACTGGGTAGGGTGAGGTAAAACATGGCGACTGAGCTGTCCTGCTGCTGTTGTTGGTTTTAATAGGTGTTCCAGACCTTGGGTGGTTGTGTCCGGCGTCGTGTTCGTCGCGTTGACTTGCTACGTGTCACGGCTCTGGAGATGTGCGGTGTCCTGATCAAGGGTGGTTTTTTTTAAAGGTCTGAAAAGAAGGTGCCCGTTGTGGTGGTGGAGTTTTGGGGGGTGACTCCGGTTCCCAGTCGGATACCCAAGGTTGTGGAATCTGTCGTGGTGCACGACTCGGCGATTGCTGGGTTTGCTGCATAAAGGCCCAGCGGTGGGGGTTCCCCACCAATTCCTGTGGTACATGCATGTCTTTCAAGCCTTGAGCAAAGACCTCCCATCCTCGAGGATCCGTGTGCGATCTGCGTTTACGCATCAGAACATTCACTAAATCCGTCATGTGGGTGCCGGGCACCACCTGATTCTGTACCAGGAGTTCGCCTTTATCATTCCAAGTCATATTAGGATTCTGTTTCATCCGTTGTAATACCAGGCCAGCTTGTTTCTTGAACGAGGCAGGTACACTCTTCAGCACTTCGTCTTCCACCCACTGTGGGGCTGTGGGTGGTACCCCTGGTAATGGCGGCTGTTGGAGGGGCGCTGAGGTCGGCGGTCTGTCACGTGGTGGTGGTGGTGCTGTTGCTGGGGTAGAGAGGGTTTTGTATTGGTCCATGAACGTCATGTACCGTTGAAGCGTCTCAATGTACCGTTGTACTTTCTCACTGTCGCTTAACCCCGGTCTCTGTAAGATCTGTTGCATCTCTCCATCGAGGGTGTTTATGGTCTTCACCGTAGGTAGGACAGGGTAGGGCGATTGGAGGTTTTGAAGGAACCGTGGTTCGACGAGGACCATTTTTTTCGTGTGGCTCATTGTCGGCCGAAGAGTCCACCCAATACTGGACCCAACACGGAAGCGGCCAACGGTGCTAAGATGGCCCCGAGAAAGCCGCCTTTCTGTAACACCTTTTTCTTTTGTGTTTGTGGGACCCGCTTATGGACTAGGGTTCGGAGACCTGTCTTATGCTTGGCCAACTTGGTCTTCTGAGCCGGAGTCAGTGGTACGTTGCCTTTTAACAGATTGTACCCGATCTCGCACAGACAGCGTACAAGGTCAGGGTCCGCACCGCGTACAATGGTTCGGACCAACTCGGTGGGGCCGTCTTCAATACACGGAGCGTGGGAGCGTGCTTCCGTACTCGCACAGACATCATGTACAACTAATGCCAGAACCCACAACTCTGCCCTTTTTATCCACCTCAGAGACAAAGGCAACCCTGCTGTGGTATTCATTCTTTTTATTATCTCCATCATCAAACACACACACACATCCCAGCTGGGGGCGCCACTGTGGGTGTGTTTACATTATTTCTGCAAGTACACGTGGTGGGTCTCTCCGGGAAAGATGCCGGTCCGTAGTCGAAAGTGGTCGGGGGTGGCTTGCTTGAGGTCGAAGAGCATATACCCGTGCTGAGGGGTTGTGGCATCTTTAAAGGCTTCCAACGCAAACGGTGTGCGGCCGGGATATATCTGTCTCGCCAGGTGCAGCAGCTGAGTGGTATCTCTCGGGTTTTTGAAGACCACCAAGTAGTGGGCATTTAAGCTGATGTTCCGATGTTCTTTGTTTTTACTGAACAGATTCTGCACAATGTAGATGATGCTGAGCCGTCGATGGTGGCTGCCTTTGGTAAAGCGTTGGGTGAACCGCGCATCCGTCTCCGCCATGAGATCATCCAGAACCACCAAGGTGTCGGGTTCCAAATCGGCCAGGTTGGGTAGGCCTTCCACGAACGTGATGTGGGGCATTGCTGCATACGCTGCCTGCTATTCTCCGTAACACCACACGACTCGGGCAATAGGTGGGGTGATCATGCTGTCGGCGTGTTGAAGGAGCTTCCTGACGAAGTGCGTTTTGCCGGAGCCCGTGGGTCCTGCGATGAGACACGTGAAGGGATGCTGCCACCGTGGGTCCATGGTTCGACGTGTATCCGTTGTCGTGGTAACCCACTCTTGTAAATTTGGTACGAGTGAACTGGAGTGGTGGTGGGTACAACGTCGGTCGTCGTTGTCTGTACACTGTCAGGGATGATGATGGGGGTGGGTACAACGTCGGTGGTCGTTGTCTGTTCACTGTGAGGGATGAAATCTGGTGGGTCTTGAGACGTAGTGGGTGTTCTGGGTGTAGGTGTAGAGCTTGGTGTGGAGCTCGTTGTGGGTTGTACACGGGGTGTGGTGGTGGTGGTGACTGGGCTCGATACGGGGATGACTGGTGCTCTCTGCAGACCGGTTTCGCTGGTGGCTGGTGTTCTCAATTGGTTAAGTAACGTGCTGACATAGGCTACGTCGTAAAACACACCTCCGTACAGCACACTCAGCAGGGTTAGCACTATCACCACAAAGCCCACTTGCGCTTTGCGCGTTTTGGGAGACGCTGTGTTCAGAGACAGCTGCTGTTGGTCCATAGCACTGTGGTCGGACGTGGAATGAAGGAGGACGGCAGTGGTGTCTGGCTTTATAGTCGTTTCACCTGGTTGGCCGCGACCCAGGAATTGAAAGAACTGGGCCAGCCTTGCCATTTGACGAAATGAAACAGTTTGCCACGTCGACGTTCCGTTTTCAAAATCTGCTCCACCGTGTAGTAGTCTTGCTGTGTTTTTACGACAGGCTGTAATTCCGTCTCGTAAAACGTCCCTAGCAACGGTTCCCCTTGAAGATCTTCCAGTTCATAGACTCGCTGTGTCGGGGTAGGCGCCGTTTAATCAGGAAGTGCTCATCGCTCCAGTTGGGCAAGTAACTTTTCTCGAACTGGCCCTTGACTTTACTGATCCGTACAGGGTCCCCGACCTTGTACACCGCCTTCGTCGTTCGCTGCGATGGCCTGGGGTACAACACACGCCGGACTTGGGCTTCATTGCGTTGGGTGACGGTAATGGGCGCTCTCTTTATACTCCGGTGATAGGCTCGATTGTAACCCCTCACCAGTTTCGGGAGAACATCGATGTACCGCCTTGTATTCTTATAGGTGAAATATTTATACATGCGGCCTTTGAATGTCCTGTTGAACCTCTCCACCACGGAAGCCTTGGTCTCGTTGTACGTCTGGAAGAAAAACACCTTCTGGGCTTTCAGAAAGGCTTGGAACGGTCTGTTGAGGAATTCCGTGCCTTCGTCGGTTTGCAAATACAAAGGTTTGCGCCCGGTCTTGAAGATGTCTTTGAACGCCGCTATGAGATTTGCCCCGTTTTCGTCCGGATGGGTACCACCCACGCATACTTGGATAGGATATCGATGCACGTCAAGATATATCGATTCCCATCGTTGTGTTTGGCAAAGGCGCTCATATCGACCAAATCCGCTTGCCACTGGGCATCTATTCCTCCCACGATGACCCGGTTCCGTAGAAAATGGCGACGGACAGCTCGATGTAAGGTATAGGTGTCTTGTTTTCTTAACCAATCTCGGACTTGGGCACGTTGTATCCCCTGGGGTTTGGCCGCTCGATAGAGAGCCGACAATGCACTATAGGCCGCCGGACTGTCGGGACTGTAGTATAAGTTATCCAACACCTTCTCCCAGCGCTTCATGGTGACGAAATGATGATGGACCCTGGCTCTATCGTTTATTTATAACGGGTATATCTTGGGCCGGAGTTTCTTTCTGATTTTCTTCGTGGGCTTCCACAGTGGCCATGGTAAATGACCAGTCCAACTCGTCTGATGACCGCTTGATAAGCACTTCATCCACATCTACCACGGCATCTTCCAATGCAGACCATAGATCAGGGTGAAGGGTAAAATGCACTGTACCTCCATCTAGCCGAGCCAATTGAGCAAAGAAAGGGCCGCGTCGGATGTACACATCGTGACACAAGTGGATGAGGTCGCTGTCCAGTTCACCAGACAACACCCGTTTGAATTTGGTCCAGCCCTCCCGGGACAGACGAATGTGAGCCGGGCACGGCTGTGTAGGGTCCGCATCACAGATGTCTCCCACCTCCTCCATGATATCGACCTTATCCGCATACACGTGCAGGAAAACCTCGGGGGTCAAGCTGAAATACGCCAGTATTATATGCTCCGTCATGGTCAGTACGTGAATGGTACCAGATCTCACTGTCTCTCGTATTTATAGGGAGAACCCCGTGAGATCAAAGGATCAGGTGGTCATGTCACTGGGCTGACTGAGTCTAGCCGGGTAATCAATGGCATCGTCGTCGTCGGGTTCATGGCTAGACAGTTGTTCATGGGGTTCAGCCGGCGCGTCCTCAATAGCACGAGCCCACCCCAACTGATGTGATGATCGCTCGTCCGGTGTAAACAGCTGGTCCACAATAGGCACCACTTTCTCCAAGGCTGACCACAGATCGGGGTCTAGGGTGAAGCCTCGCGTAGGGTCTTGGTAGCGGCCCAGGCGTAGGAAGAAGGTTACACGGTATACGTAGATGGCATTGTCTATGTGGATGAGGTTTCCGTCGAGCTCGCCGCTCAACACCCGTTTAAATTTGGTCCAGCCGTCACGAGGTAGCGTCACCGTATTCGATACGGTCTCAGCGGGCGCCCAGCAAATATCTCCACGGTCTTCCACCAGGGTGACTTTATCTTCATAGACGTGTAACCCCACCCGGGGTGTAAGGGGCAGGATGGCTCGTAGGACGGGTGACATGCTTGCTCCAATGTCGAACGGTGAATGACACACACTCTGTCTGACTCTCGTATTTATAGTGTCAATGCCGTAGCGCCAGGGTCAATAGGGCACAGATGGCTGTCATAGTCCAGTAGTGGTGAGTGATGGCACGCCTCTCCATCGAGTGCACTCTGTGGAGGACCGCTTCTGTGAACTCGTTCAGGATCTGGCGTCGCCCCTCGTTGTCGTCGCCATCTGCAAACATGGACCGGATCACTGCTCGGTAACCCGTGAATGAATTCACCACGGTGGCATGCTGTAAAAGGCGAGTCGCATGGGGCTGGATCTCCGTCATGGCTCTGCAACCGTAGAAATGAAGGTGTAGGATCCAGAGAGACGTGTTTTATAGACCAGATGTAGCTCTACGGGTGTAGTCCATGATACGTACTATTCTGATGGGTTAGTCCAAAAAAGGGACCAACAACAACAACACAGATTACAGGTCAATCCTTTTTATTATGCGTGAACATCATAGAAATGCATGTACTGACCTGTCTGTGTGGGTTTTCCACAATGGCGGTCACCTTCCGCCATTATCCGCCATTATCCGCCATTTTTCCACAATGGCGGCCATCTTCCGCCATTAGCCGCCATTTTCCAACAATGGCGGTCAGACAAGTCTGGACATGTCCAAAGGTCACGCTCCATTCACCCAAACCGGAAGTGACGTCATTTTTACATCCGGGCACTTCGCGTCTGCGCCTGCATTGAGGTATGTATGAGGGTCTTCATGCGCGTGCGCACAATGCGGCTCACCAGTACACCAATCTTAATCCTCGTCTTGGGGTAGAGTGTGCTAAAAATAGATTACCAGCTAGCGTGCTATAAAAGGGAAGCGGCCTTGCCGTTTCATCAGACACTCTGTCAACCACCAAGATGTTCACTTGCACAACTTGCCAGAAGCAGTTTACTCGCCCAGAAGATTTATGACGCCACGAGGCCTCCATCCACAACGGCGCACCGTATACTTGTATAACCTGCGCACGGTCATTTAATCGGGAGGATCAGTTAATGCGCCACGAACGTTCTATTCATGGGCCACCCAAGCGTCCATGCGAGGATTGTGGTCAACTCTTCAAACGACGCGTTCAGTTGCTGCGACACCAACGGTTGATTCATGCCCCGGTACAGAGTCATACGCCTGACAACATCGAACATTTTCTGGGCTATTCCACCAAGATGTTCACTTGCACAACTTGTCAGAGGCAGTTTACTCGTCTAGATAATTTACGACGCCACGAGGCCTCCACCCACAACGATGCACGGTATACTTGTATAACCTGCGCAGGGTCATTTAATCGGGAGGATCAGTTACTGCGCCACGAACGTTCAATTCATGGGCGACGCAAGCGTCCATGCGAGGATTGTGGTCAACTCTTCAAACGCCACAGTCAGTTAAGACGGCATCAGCGTTTGGTTCATGGTCCGTCTCTACGGTTTGAGCGACAACTTCCTACTGAAGAGGAGCCGCGGAAGGTCAAACCCAGTGAAGATAATCCCGGGGAGACGAACGCCACTGGTGATGCGATGAAGGAGAGCCCGCCTATACCCACAGTTCAGAAGAGCCTGGGTATCCAGCCGGACCCCAGCGTTACGGTTTCGAGTCATACGCCTGACAACATCGAACATTTTCTGGGCGATCTCTTACAGGACAACCATCCAGTGAGTGACATCGATCGGCGCCATTGGTCCATGACACGGCACTGTTTCCACCCTCATGGCCCTATTCAAGATATTTACAATTTTCCACTGACCAACCGCACCTGTCTGCGCAGCTACGTGGAAGCCATCTTCAAAGATCAAACTACGGCCTTCAAATTGAATGTCGCTTTCGGATACATCTTACGTCACAAAAAGACGGGCCAGTTACGGTATTATTATCCCGGCAATAATATCTATGTGTCTGACCAGCCGTTCACTATCATTAACCGGAGGTCACTAGAGACGATGCTGGAGATACTGGACACCGTGGAACCCTTGAGATGGGCACATCGTCAACGCCCCAACATACAATGGGTGGTAGAGTGGGTAACCAATATCACGTTTTTCCTGACCAAGCTGACCGACCACCACCATCGGTTGAATGCGTCACCCGCGCACTGATGAATACCATAACATGCCGCACATACTCTCTATGTCTACATGCTGATCGTTGAATTGAGCTCAGTAAACCCTTGTACCTAATGTGACGGTGCGCTAAATAATAAAACACGATGTTTGATATTTCAGTTTGTTTTGCTGTGAACATACTAAACATACCCAGGGCGGTTCCCCCAGCCTGGGTGTGATGTAACATTGGGGATAATAAAATATATAAACGTTGCTGAACTTGTTGTTATTCACGACAACCGCTATCCGATTGTATAATTCTCCGCGCGCGCGCGCGCACTGCCGGTGATGACGCGCGCGCGCGCTGCGGCCGGGGCGGGGCGGGGCGGGGAAACATCCCGGCGGTTGAACATACGGACGTGTAAGGGGAAACATTTGGAACTCTTCTATGTTTGGAGGTAGTTTTAGTGAAAAACCCGGAAGTGACGTCACAACCCCCACGTGACCTGCGCAGCAGAATGGAAACGACACCTAGTGTAACTCCCTCACCTAGGCTTCACATGGATACCTCACTCGATCCCATCGGCCCATGAGGAGCCCACCTACACCCCAACACGTCTATTTCCATACCCTTTGGCCACCGCGCATGCGCACAATGACGATATTTCAGTTTGTTTTGCTGTGAACATACTAAACATACCCAGGGCGGTTCCCCCAGCCTGGGTGTGATGTAACATTGGGGATAATAAAATATATAAACATTGCTGAACTTGTTGTTATTCACGACAACCGCTATCCGATTGTATAATACTCCGCGCGCGCGCGCGCACTGCCGTTGATGACGCGCGCGCGCGCTGCGGCCGGGGCCGGGCGGGGCGGGGAAACACCCCGGCGGTTGAACATACGGACGTGTAAGGGGAAACATTTGGAACTCTTCTATGTTTGGAGGTAGTTTTAGTGAGAAATCCGGAAGTGACGTCACAACCCCCACGTGGCCTGCGCAGCAGAATGGAAACGACACCCTAGTGTAACTCCCTCACCTAGGCTTCACATGGATACCTCACTCGATCCCATCGGCCCATGAGGAGCCCACCTACATCCCAACACGTCTATTTCCATACCCTTTGGCCACCGCGCATGCGCAGAGTGACGATAGTTCAACCCCACACCCAGCCCATCAGATGTCCCTTCACCTAGGCTTCACTTTGATACCTCACTCGACCCCATTGGACCATTCGTGGCTCCCCTAGCTCCAACACGTCGAGCGGGACCCATACAGGGTCCAGTTTTCGACACTAGGTGACCACATCCCGACAGAAATGGCCAGTTTTCGACACCGGATGTGCCGCCATATTGAACATACGTGCCGCCATCTTGGATATGTCCCATAAGAGAGCTCTGGGACGGATTTGAAATACTCGCTTCTGATTGGACGAGAGCTCCGCATTGCATCTGCGCATGCGCAGAATGATATTCCTACCGCACACCCAACCCATCAGATGCCCCTTCGCCTAGGCTTCACTTTGATACCTCACTCGACCCCATTGCACCATGAGGGGCTCCCCTACATCCCAAAACGTCTATGGGCATGCGCAGAATGGTGACAACGCCCGAGCCGCTAGTCCAGTCAGATGCCCCTTCACGAATGCTTCACATCGATACCTCACTCGACCCCATCGGACCATGAGTAGCTCCCCTAGCTCCAACACGTCTATTTCCATACCTTTGGGCCACCGCGCATGCGCAGAATGGTGACAACGCACGAGCCGCTAGTGCAGTCAGATGCCCCTTCACGAATGCTTCACATCGATACCTCACTCGACCCCATTGGACCATGAGTAACTCCCCTAGCTCCAACACGTCTATTTCCATACCCTTGGGCCACCGCGCATGCGCAGAATGCCGATAGTTCAACCCCACACCCAGCCCATCAGATGCCCCTTCACATAAGCTTCACCTTGATACCTCACTCGACCCCATCGGACCATGAGTAGCTCCCCTAGCTCCAACACGTCTATTTCCATACCTTTGGGCCACCGCGCATGCGCAGAATGGTGACAACGCACGAGCCGCTAGTGCAGTCAGATGCCCCTTCACGAATGCTTCACATCGATACCTCACTCGACCCCATTGGACCATGAGTAACTCCCCTAGCTCCAGCACGTCTATTTCCATACCCTTGGGCCACCGCGCATGCGCAGAATGCCGATAGTTCAACCCCACACCCAGCCCATCAGATGCCCCTTCACATAAGCTTCACCTTGATACCTCACTCGACCCCATCGGACCATTAGGGACTCCCCTACATCCCAAAACGGCTATTTTCATACCCTTCGGCCACCGCGCATGCGCAGAAGGCCGATATGTCAACCCCACACCCAGCCCATTAGATGCCCCTTCACATAAGCTTCACTTTGATACCTGACTCGACCCCATCCGACCATTTTATCTAGGGACTACTTTTTCTCCGCGGAGGCTTTTTTCCGAGACCGAATCACCGCCAAAACCGCGGCCAGACCGCATCACCGCGGATGAATACATCCTGAATACATCCCCTCCAACAATTGGAACTCTGCTGGATTGGAGGTAGCTTTTGGTCCTTCTGCCGGAACTATACTGCACTTGACCTCTCCTCCCGCCTCGTTTCCGCCCCAAATGACCTCTACATCCGGGTGAAATATTGTTCAATTTACGCTAACGCCACTACTCACATGGCTAGAACAGTGTTAGCCAGGTAGACTGGGTATAATTACATGTAGATGAAATATAGTGAACATAACCTTGTACCGATAAATGTGAGTGGGAGTCTAACACCAAACGATGTCTGTGAAACAAATCGTCTCCCCCACTTGACTTTCACCTTTGCGTCAAATAGAGGGCTGGCTTACAGAAATAATCGTAACACGTTGGACCTAAGCATGATTTTTTAAAACAAATTTTGTATGATGTTATACGTTCTCAAAATCCTGAGCTGCGTATTATGATAGTCCGATGATTCCTTATTCCACCATTGACATCCACATGTATGAAGCTGAAAATCCACATTTATTACTTATATTAAATAAGGACAAGAAGTTCTAAAATCATTTTATATCAGTTCAGATATTTAATTACCAATTCATGGCTAGTTTAATATTAATATTTAATAAAAAATGAGAAAATCGGTGGAAAATGACATCAACAGAGCAGCCAATGTAAATATGTTCAGATTTTATGTTAGAGCTCGGCCCAAACAGAAAGTTTCAGCGCTATGTCAGTTATATTGTCATGCCTGGATTATTGATAATCTTCATTCACACAAATGGAAGGGCACAATGAGAGTGTTCACATATTTGCTGACTTTTCGCACTCATTTTTAACGCTAGAAAGACACGGCAACAGGTGCATCCACTTCATTTCAATGGATATTTGATCTGTCGTGAGTGTCAATTTGACGAGCCAACAAATTTGAAAATTCGTCTATTATCCCCATAAACACGAATTAAGATTAGAATAATTGTCAATAAAGAACATGCCAAGTTACAGTTCATGAATCTCGGTGTACAGAAATCGATGAATTTTGACAAAACATGCTCGAGTCACAGTATAACAGACAATTTGGATCACGCCAGTCGATCAACTGGTGCACGCTCTCAAAAGTGCCAACGTCAGCAATCCTCCACAGTAGTATATAGCATGCTTTTCGACGCTACTTGACCTCAGAAATTTGCATATTGGGGGCGGAAACGAGGCGGAGAGGTCAAGTGCACTATAGTTCCGGCAGAATTACCAAAAAGCTACCTCCAACACAGGAGAGTTCCAATTGTTGCAGGGAATGTATTCATCCGCGGTGATGCGGTCCTGGCGGTGATGCGGTCGGGGGAAAAAGCTTCCGCGGAGAAAAAGTAGTCCCTAGATAAAATGGTCCGATTGGGTCGAGTGAGGTATCAAAGTGAAGGGGCATCTGATGGGCTGGGTGTGGGGTTAAAATATCGGCATTCTGCGCATGCGCGATGGCCAAAGGTTATGGAAATAGACGTTTTGGAGCTAGGGGAGCCTCTCATGGTCCAATGGAGTTGTATGAGGTATCCATGTGAAGCATTCGTGAAGGGGCATCGGACTGGACTAGCGGCTTGGGCGTTGTCACCATTCTGCGCATGCGCGGTGGCCCAAGGGTATGAAAATAGACGTTTTGGAGCTAGGGGAGCCCATAATGATCCGACGGGGTCGTATGAGGTATCCATGTGAAGCATTCGTGAAGGGGCATCTAATGGGCTGGGTGTGGGGTTGAAATAGGGTCATTCTGCGCATGGGCGGTGGCCAAAGGGTATGGAAATAGACGTTTTGGAGCTAGGGGAGTCCCTAATGGGCCGATGGAGTTGTATGAGGCATCCATGTGAAGCCTAGGTGAAGGGGCATCCAGTCATGGGTGGGTGCATGTAAAAATCTTCCTGAAAAAAAAAAAAAAACGGAACACGGACTTTATCGAAAAATCCGGAAAAATACCTATATGGGGTATGGGGGTGTATAGGTCGCCGGGCTTAACGGGGCTCGCCTATCAATAGAGTTATCTCCCCTAGTTCCAGGGTGGGTGTATGTAAAATTTTTCCTGAAAAAATACGGAACACGGACTTTATCGAAAAATCCGGGAAAATACCTATATGGGGGTATGGGGGTATGGGGTATATAGGTCGCCGGGCTTAACGAGGCTCGCCTATCAATAGAGTTATCTCCCCTAGTTCCAGGGTGGGTGTATGTAAAATTTTTCCTGAAAAAATACGGAACACGGACTTTATCCTAAATTACGGGAAAATGCCTATATGGGGTATTGGGGGGTATAGGACCATCCTGGGAAACCTACTTCTCGACATTTGCGGTAGGGTTGTTTGGATTTGTTTTCTTAGTCTCGTCATTTAGAACACGATAGGAAGTGTCTTGGAGCGAAACGGTGAATTTTTTGAAAAAAGTCACCGAGACCCATATAGACCCATATAGGCCCATACTGGGGTATAGGACCGATGTTTGTCCCACTGGGAAACCTACTTCTAGACATTTGCGGTAGGGTTGTTTGGATTTGTTTTCTTAGTCTCGTCATTTAGAACATGATAGGAAGTGTCCTGGAGCGAAACGGTGAAATTTTTGAAAAAAGTCACCGAGACCCATATAGACCCATATAGTCCCATACTGGGGTATATCACCGATGTTTGTCCCCCTGGGAAACCTACTTCTATACATTTGTGGTATGGTTGTTTGGATTTGTTTTTCACGTCTCGTCAAGACAAACATGATAGGAAGTGTCCCGGAGCGAAACGGTGAAATTTTTGAAAAAGTTCGAGGAGCCCCATATAGACCCATATAGACCCATATACTGGGATATAAGCCCAATGTATGTATAAATCCATACGGGGCATCTTCATTTTATCCAGCTAATTTCTACGTTCCCACTTCGAACCTGCCTTGATTTATCTGACCCTTTCAGTGTTCAAAATCCGAGGTCTAAATTTCACCTACTAACGACAAAAGAACCAATCAGAACGTACACATCGATTGCGAGTGAAGTCACGTAGGGTGACATCATCCTCTATTAGCGGCGTCTTTCCTCCTAATAAGGTGCCCACTATTTAGGTCAGCCAATCAATAACGCTCTTGTGCGACCCATTTCGAATTTCAAATGTTTTCGAGGTCAGGGACGTCTCGTGTCTATTTATAAGTTATTTGAACATTGAAGGGGTCCAGATATATCAAGGGAAGTTCGGAGTGGGAACGTAGAAATTGCCTGTATAAAATGAAGATGATACGGGGTGGACATGTTGGAGTCTAGGTGAGTCCCTGGTGGTCCAATGGTGTCGTATGATGTCTTATTTTGAAGCTCTCATGCAGGAGCACTTGACTACACTAATGCTTCGTGCGTTGTCAATACTCTGCGCATGCGCAGCCTGGCCGTAGTATAGAAAGCAGACATTTTTGGGTGTGTTTGGGTTAGAGATGGGCTATTCACGGTTCGATTGGGTCGTGTGAGGTATCAAAGTGAAGCAGTCGTGAAGGGGCATCTGATGGGCTGGGTGTGGGGTTGAAATATCGGCATTCTGCGCATGTGCGGTGGCCATAGGGTATGGAAATAGACGTTTTGTCGAGCCTCATTGACCTTTGACCTCGGCCAAACCACTTTTAATCGGAAGGGTGCAAGGTTGGTCAAAGGTCAACCGGTGCACTACCCAATGTAGGTTCTACTGAAATGGACTTGACCTTTGACCTCAGAAATTTGCATATGACGTCACTTCCGGTTGGGGTGAATGAGGCGTGACCTTTGGACATGTCTAGACTTGTCTGTGTTTGTCATGTACTGGGGTTTTTCCCCACAATGGCGGCTAATCCGCCATGTTGGAACATGGCGGCTAATGGTGGCTAATCCGCCATGTTGGAACATGGCGGCTAATGGCGGCTAATCCGCCATGTTGGCATCCGGGGTGTTCCCCGGCCCGGCCCGCCCCGGCCGCAGCGCGCGCGCGCAGGTTATCTGCAAGTGCGCGGCATCACCGGCAGTGGGCGGATGCATGTCGGGTCAAAAGGTCAAAGGTCACATCCAGGTCAAAAGGATAATAAACTTAATCTATACGTGTTGGACGAGTCTTCACTCACCGTCTTCCTTTACACGCACCTCAATGAAATGCCCGCTCCAAACCTAGACCAAAACACGTACTTGGTCTGTGGGCTGATTTCATTGGCTCTCTATTTTACTATAGTGCTCTTGCATTCTAACATTGATGGGTTACATTTTGGCCCCATTCTACACCACTGATTTGAGTTTGACTGAATCTCCACATTGGTCATTTATGCATTATGAATAAAACACAAAAGACAGGGTTTTTTGGTGAGATCTCATGTTTTTATTCAGTGAACAACAACAACGTGAGAACAACCACGTGAAAACTGAAGCCCAGAACAAGGGGCTTGTACATTGAAAGAACTGAAGCCCAGAACAGCGGGCTTGTACATTGAAAGAACTGAAGCCCAGAACAGGGGGCTTGTAAACTTAAGCCCAGAACAGCGGGCGTGTGTACATTGAAAGAATTCAAGCCCAGAACGGGGCTTGTACATTGAAATGATGGGCGGCCCAGTCATATACGAGTACATCGTGGTCCTCGGCCTTGGGATACTCGTCAAACATCTGTACGATGGTAGATAAGGGTCTTCCCCGGCATCGATGGTACAGGTAAAACAAGCAATATTGTCCGCACACGCTACTGGTCAGGCTTTGCAACGTTTGACTGTTCCAACACCACGTCTCTGTGCCTTGATCCATGAAGTCTGTTAAATCGGGATGGAGGGGTGGCAGGCCGTACGGGTCAAAGTATTCGCCCTGCTGTTCTATCAAGTACACGCCCACCCAATGTTCACCGGGCCGATCCATCGGGTCCGTGTTGAGAACGTCAGCAGCAGGATACATACGGTCTAATGGGAACACATCTCGGGCGAACACCCCTTGAAACACCATACGTGTCTCTGGGTCATTCTCCAGCACGGTGGTTATCTGGTCTGTATCCATGTTAGGTGGAGAAGTCACACAGCACGTTGCGCGCCTTGTCCACTTGAATGATGTTGTCAAACTCGGCGTAGCAGATCACATTGACGGTGCTCCGGAGGGCTCGTTGAAAGTGGATTTCCAACCGTAAATTGCCTTGCTTGGCGAGGGCCAGCTGATGGTCGTTCTCTAAGGTGGGGGTCAAATCGAAACAGAACAACGTGTATCCGTTCCCGTAGTCCTCCCGACTGATGAAATTCCCTTCGTCCTGGTTGATTTGACCGGTGGCTGTAAACAGGCTCGAATGAAATGCGCGCGCCCAAAGTTCGGTGTTAAGGCCGTGGCTGGCACCTGTTGTCCATCCACATGCAGGGCTACAAAACTGATGCCGAAATGTTTAAAGTCAAACGGATTCTCTGGGTAGGCTCCGCTGAAACTGGTATTTTCCACACAGGCCAGGATCAATCGCTTGGGTAGTTCCCCCAGGAACAGGTTTTCTTTGTTGGCGCCCATATTTCCAGCAGGCACAGAGAACACTTTGGTTTGTACACGTCGGATAGGGTACTGGCCTGGTTTTGTTTCCAAGGCTTTCATGTGTCCCAATTGAACGGCTGGATTCGGTTTCACTTTTCGGACATACAGGACTGCGTCTTCGATGACAATCTTATAGTCAGCTGCATGCGCCTCTACGTTAGTGGCCATCAAGGCGAAGGTCGGAGGCGCCCGTATCAGTCGGATTTTGATGGAGATCTTGTTCAAGAGGTATCGGTCTTGCATGAACATGTCTGCGTGCAGTCGACCTATGAGATCCACCGAGACGCCGTTCGCGGTCAAAGCCTTCCGTTCGCTATATCCCGTATTGTCGTTCTCTGCGCCCATGTGTTCGGCTCTGTCCTGGTAGAATAGAGCGGCTGTCAGTTGAGATTTTTTAGCCTCTCATCCATGCGACAACAGCGTCTCGATGTAGGCTCGATAGGGGTACGTGTTGGTCGAGTCACTGATGAGTTTGTCGCTGAGAAAAATATCCACCTGTTGAAACATCGAGTGCAGCCAGAGATTCGTCGGCGATTCTGGTGATTCGGCGATTGGTCGGCGATTCTGGTGCCATCTCCATTGACGATCTTGGATTTCACACACAAGTATGTATGGGCTAAATCCACATAGGCCGTATCCGCATTACTGATGGTGATGGGCCCTGTTGCGTTGATGCTGGACAGCGGGAGATGCTCCACCCATAATCCTTGTTCGGCACTGCTCTGTGTGAGCGGGACGGTCCACAAATCAAATTCACTGTTGGTGGAGGGGCAGGACTCGGCGTGGATCAAGGACATGTTTTAAGAAAAGATATCCCGGGTCTTCGATGTGCGTCGTCGCTGGGTCGGTCGTCGATTGGTGCGTGGTCTGGGTGGGGCAGGTCTTTTATTCCCTACGGTGCGTTGTGCTTTGGCCACCAAGACGCCTCCCGCTTCTTTGGCCCGCCGTTTCAAGGCTTCTTTGGGTGCCGTACCCCCCAAGACATCACCGGCCACTTGCAGTCCACTGCGTACCGCTTGTTTCCCGATTGCTTTCACCCCACGCGTCACCAATGGCAGGAACGTTTTGACGATGCTCCCGAGTATGTTCCCCAGTCCATGTCCACGTTGCATGCGTGCACCACTAAAAACCGGAAAGCCACCCACGGCCTGTTGGGCATAATAGTCCATATAGCTGCGTGCATCGCACTCGTAAGGCACCTTCATTATACAAAGTGGGGAGCACGTGCTTGTCGAAAATGAAGTGTCAACACCACTTTCCCGCGTTCGAATGCCACCGGTCGTCCCGTGTCATCTCTTATATCCACCGTGATCGTGTTGATGTGGGTTTGTCGTACGGGCAGGTAGAGCATGTGGGTGAAACTGTGGGTGACTTGATCTCCATACAACTTTTTAATGGGCACCACCCGTAACAGAGGTGTGTTGATATCGCCCACGATGTGGTTGTCCACCACGTCCGAGTAGACGTAGAGTCCGTACATACCCGACTTCATATCCATCGGGATCTCGCCTTGGTGGGCGGTGGGACCAGCGAACGTCCGTAGATCGAACCCAGCATTTGCTGTAGGATAGGACTCAGTACGACACTCGCGTTGGCGGTGACGATAAGCTCTGCCTTGTCGTTGTGTGCGCTGTAATCGAAGTTCACGTGATTCTTGAAGGGATAGGCTTTGATGGGTTTTGAAGTATTCGTGACCTCCCGTAGAGCCTTATAATGCAACAGTCTTGACAGCCCACCCATGAACTCCTTGGGAGTATCGTATTGGCCTTCGGGGAGGGTGAGTCGGGTGTCTTTTCCTTCGTAGGTCACCTCGTACCACACTTCATTGGCTCGCGCGTTGTACCACGAGTAAGGGTATTGGATATCCACGAGGCCACATTCCCATCGTCCAGGTAAATGCAACGGTTGCGGTAACTGGGTCACGTACTTGGCCACGGTGTTGTCAGGAAACACATCCAGCGAACTGTTACTGGGTAGGGTGAGGTAAAACATGGCGACTGAGCTGTCCTGCTGCTGCTGTTGGTTTTAATAGGTGTTCCAGGCCTTGGGCGGTTGTGTCCGGCGTCGTGTTCGTCGCGTTGACTTGCTACGTGTCACGGCTCTGGAGATGTGGGGTGTCCTGATCAAGGGTGGTTTTTTAAAGGTCTGAAAAGAAGGTGCCCGTTGTGGTGGTGGAGTTTTGGGGGGTGACTCCGGTTCCCAGTCGGATTCCCAAGAAGGTAGTGGGCCACTCGGCGATTGCTGGGTTCGCTGCATAAAGGCCCAGCGGTGGGGGTTCCCCACCAATTCCTGTGGTACATGCATGTCTTTCAAGCCTTGAGCAAAGACCTCCCATCCTCGAGGATCCGTGTGCGACCTGCGTTTACGCATCAGATCGTTCACTAAATCCGTCATGTGGGTCTCCGGGACCACCTGATTCTGTACCAGGAGTTCGCCTTTATCATTTCTAAGTCATGTTAGGATTCTGTTTCATCCGTTGTAATACCAGGCCAGCTTGTTTCTTGAACGATGCAGGTACACTCTTCAGCACTTCGTCTTCCACCCACTGTGGGGCTGTGGGTGGTACCCCTGGTAATGGCGGCTGTTGGAGCGGTGCTGAGGTCGGCGGTGTGTCACGTGGTGGTGGTGGTGGTGGTGGTGGTGGGGTAGAGAGGGTTTTGTATTGGTCCATGAACGTCATGTACTGTTGAAGCGTCTCATTGTACCGTTGTACTTTCTCACTGTCGCTTAACCCCGGTCTCTGTAAGATCTGTTGCATCTCTCCATCGAGGGTGTTTATGGTCTTCACCGTAGGTGGGACAGGGTAGGGCGATTGGAGGTTTTGAAGGAATCGTGGTTCGACGAGGACCATTTTTTTCGTATGGTTCATTGTCGGCCGAAGAGTCCACCCAATACTGGACCCAACACCGAAGCGGCCAACGGTGCTAAGATGGCCCCGAGAAAGCCGCCTTTCTGTAACACCTTTTTCTTTTGTGTTTGAGGGACCCGCTTCTGGACTAGGGTTCGGAGACCTGTCTTATGGTCGGCCAACTTGGTCTTCTGAGCCGGAGTCAGTGGTACGTTGCCTTTTAACAGGTTGTACCCGATCTCGCACAGACAGCGTACAAGTTCAGGGTCCGCACCGCGTACAATGGTTCGGACCAACTCGGGTGGGGCCGTCTTCAATACACGGAGCGTGGGAGCGTGCTTCCGTACTCGCGCAGACATCATGTACAACTAATGCCAGAACCCACAACTCTGCCCTTTTTATCTACCTCAGAGACAAAGTCAACCATGCTGTGGTATTCATTCTTTTTATTATCTCCATCATCAAACACACACACTCCAGCTGGGGGCGCCACTGTGGGTGTGTTTACATTATTTTTGCATGTACACGTGGTGGGCCTCCCCGGGAAAGATGCCGGTCCGTAGTCGAAGGTGTTCGGGGGTGGCTTGCTTGAGGTCGAAGAGCATATACCCGTGCTGAGGGGTTGTGGCATCTTTAAAGGCTTCCAACGCAAACGGTGTGCGGCCGGGATACATCTGTCTCGCCAGGTGCAGCAGTTGAGTGGTATCTCTCGGGTTTTTGAAGACCACCAGGTAGTGGGCATTTCAGCTGATGTTCCGATGTTCTTTGTTTTTACTGAACAGATTCTGCACAATGTAGATGATGCTGAGCCGTCGATGGTGGCTGCCTTTGGTAAAGAGTTGGGTGACCCGCGCATCCGTCTCCGCCATGAGATCATGCAGAACCACCAAGGTGTCCGGTTCCAAATCGGCCAGGTTGGGTAGGCCTTCCACGAACGTGATGTGGGGCATTGCTGCATACGCTTCCTGCCATTCTCCATAACACCACACGACTGGGGCAATGGGTGGGGTGATCATGCTGTCGGCGTGTTGAAGGAGCTTCCGGACGAAGTGCGTTTTGGCGGAGCCCGTCGGTCCTGCGATGAGACACGTGAAGGGATGCTGCCACCGAGGGTCCATGGTTCGAGGTGTATCCGCTGTCGTGGTAACCCGCTCTTGTAAATTTCGTACGAGTGAACTGGATTGGTGGGTACAACGTCGGTCGGCGTTGTCTGTTCACTGCTAGGGATGATGGTGGTGGTGGGTACAACGGCCGTCGTCGTTGTCTGTTCACTGTGAGGGATGAAACCCGGTGGGTCTTCAGACGTACTGGGTGTACTTTGTGTAGATGTGGAGCTTGGTGTGGAGCTCGACGTGGCTTGTACACGGGGAGTGGTGGTGACTGGGCTCGATACGGGGTTGACTGGTGCTATCTGTAGACTGGTTTCACTGATGGCTGGTGTTCTCAGTTGGTTAAGTAGCGTGCTGACATAGGCTACGTCGTAAAACACACCTCCGTACAACACACTTAGCAGGGTTAGCAGTATCACCACAAAGCCCACTTGCGCTTTGCGCGTTTTGGGAGACGCTGTGTTCAGAGGCAGCTGCTGTTTGTCCATAGCACTGTGGTCGGACGTGGAATGAAGGATGACGGTAGTGGTGTCTGGCTTTATAGTCGTTTCACCTGGTTGGCAGCCACCCAGGAATTGAAGGAACTGGGCCAGCCTTGCCATTTGACGAAGTGAAACAGTTTGCCACGTCGACGTTCTGTTTTCAAAATCTGCTCCACCGTGTAGTAGTCTTGCTGTGTTTTTACGACAGGCTGTAATTCCATCTCGTAAAACGTCCCTAGCAACGGTTCCCCTTGAAGATCTTCCAGTTCATAGACTCGCTGCTGTTGGGGTAGGCGCCGTTTAATCAGGAAGTGCTCATCGCTCCAGTTGGGCAAGTAACTTTTCTCAAATTGACCTTTGACTTTACTGATCCGTACAGGGTCCCCGACCTTGTACACCGCCTTCGGCGTTCGCTGCGATGGCCTGGGGTACAAGACACGCCGGACTTGGGCTTCATTGCGTTGGGTCACGGTAATGGGGGCTCTCTCTATACTCCGATGATAGGCTCGATTGTAACCACTCACAAGTTTCGGGAGAACATCGATGTACCGCCTTGTATTCTTATAGGTGAAATATTTATACATGCGGCCTTTGAATGTCCTGCTGAACCTTTCCACCACGGAAGCCTTGGTCTCGTTGTACGTATGGAAGAAAAACACCTTCTGTTTCTTGAGAAAGGCTTGGAACGGTCTGTTGAGGAATTCCGTGCCTTCGTCGGTTTGCAAATACAAAGGTTTGCGCCCGGTCTTGAAGATATCTTTGAACGCCGCTATGAGATTCGCCCCCGTTTTCGTCCGGATGGGTACCACCCACGCATACTTGGATAGGATATCGATGCACGTCAAGATATACCGATTCCCATCGTTGTGTTTGGCAAAGGCGCTCATATCGACCAAATCCGCTTGCCACTGGGCATCTATTCCTCCAACGATGACCCGGTTCCGTAGAAAATGGCGACGGACAGATCGATGTAAGGTATAGGTGTCTTGTTTTCTTAACCAATCTCGGACTTGGGCACGTTGTATCCCCTGGGGTTTGGCCGCTCGATAGAGAGCCGACAATGCACTATAGGCCGCCGGACTGTCGGGACTGTAGTATAAGTTATCCAACACCTTCTCCCAGCGCTTCATGGTGACAAATGATGATGGACCCTGGCTCTATCGTTTATTTATAACGGGTATATCTTGGGCCGGAGTTTCTTTCTGATTTTCTTCGTTGGCTTCCACAGTGTCCATGGTAAATGACCAGTCCAACTCGTCTGATGACCGCTTGATAAGCACTTGATCCACATCTACCACGGCATCTTCCAATGCAGACCATAGATCAGGGTGAAGGGTAAAATGCACTGTACCCCCATCTAGCCGAGCCAATTGAGCAAAGAAAGGGCCGCGTCGGATGTACACATCGTGACACAAGTGGATGAGGTCGCCGTCCAGTTCACCAGACAACACCCGTTTGAATTTGGTCCAGCCCTCCCGGGACAGACGAATGTGGGCCGGGCACGGTTGTGTAGGGTCCGCATCACAGATGTCTCCCACCTCCTCCATGATATCGACCGTATCCGCATACACGTGCAGGAAACCTCGGGGGTTAAGCTGAGATACGCCAGTATTATATGCTCCGTCATGGTCAGTACGTGAATGGTACCAGATTTGACGGTCTCTCGTATTTATAGGGAGAACCCCGTGAGATCAAAGGATCAGGTGGTCATGTCACTGGGCTGACTGAGTCTAGCCGGGTAATCAATGGCCTCGTCGTCTGGTTCATGGCTAGACATTTGTTCATTGGGTTCTGCCGCTGCTTCTCTCAGGGCACGAGCCCACTCCAACTCGTCTGATGACCGCTCGTCCGGTGTAAACAGCTGGTCCACGATAGGCACCACTTTCTCGAAGGCTGTCCACAGATCGGGGTCTAGGGTGAAGCTTCGCGTAGGGTCTTGGTAGCGGCCCAGGCGTGGGAAGAAGGGTCCACGGTATACGTAGATGGCATTGTCTATGTGGATGAGGTGTCCATCGAGCTCGCCGCTCAACACCCGTTTAAATTTGGTCCAGCCGTCACGGTGTAGCGTAACCGTATTCGATACGGTCTCAGCGGGCGACCAGCAAACATCTCCACGGTCTTCCACGAGGGTGACTTTATCTTCATAGACGTGTAACCCCACCCGGGGTGTAAGGGGAAGGATGGCTCGTAGAACTGGTGACATGCTTGATCCAATGTCGAACGGTGAATGACACACACTGTGTCTGACCCTCGTATTTATAGTCAGGTCCCACTGTCAATGCCACAGCGCCAGGGTCAATAGGGCACAGACCATGACTAGGCCAACCAGCCGTCGCTGGTTCCGGCGTGAGCGCTCGTGGTCCATAGCCCGAGCATCAAGGATGGCTGTCATAGTCCAGTAGTGGTGAGTGATGGCACACCTCTCCATCGAGTGCACCCTGTCGAGGACCGCTTCTGTGAACTCGTTGAGGATCTGGCGTCGCCCCTCGTTGTCGTCGCCATCTGCAAACATGGACCGAACCACTGCTCGGTAACCCGTGAGTGAATTCACGACGGTGGCATGCTGTAAAATGCGAAGTCGCATAGGGCTGGATCTCCGTCATGGCTCTGCAACCGTAGAAATGAAGGTGTGGGATCCAGAGGGACGTGTTTTATAGACCATGTCACACATTAGGAATGCATGTACTAACCTGTCTGTGGGGACTCAATGTCGTTCACCTTCGTGTCTTTTCGGGGACGTCCGTGTCTTTTCGGACTTTCGACTGAGTGTGCTAAAAATAGATCACCAGCTAGCGTGCTATAAAAGGGAAGCGGCCTTGCCGTTTCATCAGACACTTTGTCAACCACCAAGATGTTCACTTGCACAACTTGCCAGAAGCAGTTTACTCGCCCAAAAGATTTGCGACGCCACGAGGCCTCCATCCACAACGGTACACTATATACTTGTATAACCTGCGCACGGTCATTTAATCGGGAGGATCATTTACTGCGCCACGAACGTTCATTCCACGAGGGCGCGACGGAACAATGTAAGGATTGTGGCCAACTCTTCAAACGACGCAGTCAGTTAAAACGGCATCAGCGTTTGATTCATGGTCCGTCACCACGGTTTTGGCGACAACTTCCTACTGAAGAGGAGCCGCGGAAGGTCAGACCCACTGAAGATAAGCCCGGGAAGACGAACGCCACTGGTGATGCGATGACGGAGAGCCCGCCTATACCCAAAGTTGGGAAGAGCCTGGATTTCCGCCCGGACCCCAGCGTTACGGTTTCGAGTCATACGCCTGACATCGAACATTTTCTGGACGAACCCATAAATGTTCCTAGCGATCTCTTACCCGAAGATCATCCAGAGAGTGACATCTCTCGGCGCCATTGGTCCATGACACGGCACTGTTTCCACCGTCATCGGCCTATTCAAGATATCTACAATTTCCCACTGACCAACCTCACCCGTCTACGCAGCTACGTGGAAACCATCTTCAATGACCAACCTGCGGCCTTCACATTAAATGTAGCATTTGGGTACATCTTATGCCATAAGATGACGGGTGAATTGAGCTATTTCTATTCCAGTGCCATCAACCCAGTGTACGACCAACCGTTTACCATCATTAACCGGAGATCACTGGAGATGATGCTGGACCAAGTGGAAAAATTGGATCCCTTGGAATGGGCCCAACAAGAACGACCCAACACCAAGTGGACAGTGAAGAGGGTGACCAATGTTACGTTTTTCCTTACCAAGCTGATCCACCACTGCCATCGGTTGAATGCGTCACACGTGCACTGATGAATACCATAATATGCCGTACATACTCTCTATGTCTATATGCTGATCATTGACTTGAGCTCAGTAAACACTTGTACCTAATGTGACGGTGCGTTAAATAATAAAACATGGTGTTTGATATTTCAATTTGTTTTGCTGTGAACATACTAAACATACCCAGGGCGGCTCCCCCAGCCTGGGTATGATGTAACATTGGGGATAATAAACTGTATGAACATTGCTGAACTTGTTGTTATTCACATCACCCCATTGACTTGATAGGCAGGTCCCAATAAGCCCGGGGACCGATATTAGCCCTTTTGGCTAGAGGTGATATGGGTTTTCCCCTATTTTAGGGGTAAAGTCCGTATTCCGCTTTTTTTCAGGAAAAGTTTTACATGTACCCACCCATGACTGGATGTCCCTTCACCTAGGCTTCACATGGATACCTCATACGACTCCATCGGCCCATTAGAGGCTCTGCTAGATCCCAAAACGTCTATTTCCATACCCTTTGGCCACCGCGCATGCGCAGAATGACCCTATTTCAACCCCACACCCAGCCCATCAGATGCCCCTTCACGAATGCTTCACATGGATACCTCATATGCCCCCATTGGACCATTAGAGGCTCCCCTAGCTCCAAAACGTCTATTTCCATACCCTTGGGCCACCGCGCATGTGCAGAATGGTGACGACGCCCAAGCCGCTAGTCCAGTCCGATGCCCCTTCACGAATGCTTCACATGGATACCTCATACGCCTCCATCGGACCATGAGGGGCTCCCCTAGCTCCAAAACGTCTATTTCCATACCCTTTGGCCACCGCGCATGCGCAGAATGCCGATATTTCAACCCCACACCCAGCCCATCAGATGCCCCTTCACGAATGCTTCACTTTGATACCTCACTCGACCCAATCGGACCATTTTATCTAGGGACTACTTTTTCTCCGCGGAAGATTTTTCCCCCGACCGCATCACCGCCAGGACCGCATCACCGCGGATGAATACATTCCCTGCAACAATTGGAACTCTCCTGTGTTGGAGGTAGCTTTTTGGTCATTCTGCCGGAACTATAGTGCACTTGACCTCTCCGCCTCGTTTCCGCCCCCAATATGCAAATTTCTGAGGTCAAGTAGCGTCGAAAAAGCATGCTATATACTACTCTCCACATAGCTTGCTTCTTTAAACGGTCGGTGCGCGAATACGCATGTCTGCGCCTCATTAACTCTATTTGGCGTGGACGATTTGGGGTGTACCGCAGCCTGGGGACGGGCGGAAAATGCCCCGCCACCCCTATATATTTTCGCTATCCCTTAGGCTATAGTGCTGAAATTTATTACACCATATCTTTGACGTCATTTCTAAAATGCATTTTTTTTACCATTTTTCGGTCAGATGTGCTTTCTTCGCAAAAACCACATGATAAATTTTGAAACAATAATCTGATGTGAAATAAAATATCTTTTATCCACTTTCCGTCGCAGAAAAGCAGGAATTTTGAAGGAAAATAACAAAGACATCACTTTTCCGGTACCACACACTGTCGCTATTT
>JAVTVY010052767.1:0-25652 GCA_036873755.1 Hanleya hanleyi | reverse complement strand
TCAGGAGGTGTCAATGCACTGTAAATAAGTTACTTGCACAGCCTGCACAGCACGGGACCTCGACTGCTACTGACCCTGTCTCGACCACCCTAGTAAGCGGCGGGGTTACTGCAAGCTTCTAAAATACCTCTGTAAGAGGGTGCTCCTAGATGAAAGGA
The DNA here is from genome assembly GCA_036873755.1 of Hanleya hanleyi. Taxonomy (NCBI): domain Eukaryota; kingdom Metazoa; phylum Mollusca; class Polyplacophora; order Lepidopleurida; family Hanleyidae; genus Hanleya; species Hanleya hanleyi. Next base: position 25,494 of record JAVTVY010052767.1, on the reverse strand, counting down.
GGGATTTCCGAACCAACAACGAAGGCATTGTTTTCTCTCATTTATGCCTTGCTTTTTGTCAAAATATTTAGGAATTGAAATAGATTCTTGCAACCCAACTGCAGGAATCCGCAAACATCATTTATATACAGATTACTGAAATTTTACATGAATTGATTATTATTTTGCAGGACCAATTCTCAGGAAGCCCTCTCAGTCCCATTCATTGTGACATTCAATCATCAATACCTTGATAAATCAGAATTGAGATCAAAGAGATCAGGATCCTTTGCAATAATATGCTTACTAAGTTCTCAATAACCCATTGTTTGTAATGATCATCAGCATGTAAACAATAATTGCGACATTTTATCTAATCAATTAGAACAATACGTCCTGAATACACAGTGTTTAGTGTTTAATTGTACGCTTTGGAGGAAATGCATGAAGTTTTCACAAGCCTGTGTGGGTCGCAGATTAGAAGAAATGACATTTCCTTTTTTTTCTTTCTTTTTTTATGTTGCATAAATATTTGAACATTTCCGCTTGACGACTTGAGTGACGAAAAATGGGGTCTCCTCCGTCTACAACACAATCATGGCGTGCCAAAATACGCACCTCCTGTCCAGTCTGCGGTTGGAGAATTCGCGTCTCCCCAATATACAAAGAAAATGAAGAGAAGTTGAAATATCACTAAACATTTCTCCACTACGCCCATCTCCACAGCTACAGGGAAAATGTAAGAGAAACCCTGATTGGTGACACTGTTGTTGCGATTTCCATCCTGCCTGCTTCCGTGTTCGAGAGTTACTTCCCCTTCCAAAGTGGCCGCATTATTATCAGTAGTCTCCCCTGAATTGGAGCAACGTGAAAAGACTAGAGAGGGGTGAAATTTGGAACTGTCAGTTTCAGTATTAATTTATTTATCACGGGCGTCGGAAGCAGTATGGCAGGGTACGGCTATGGCTTAGTTCAACAAGCTGAACCGTGCTGACATTTAATTTTGTGATATTGACAATGCATTGTCAATATCACAAAATTAAATGTCAGCAGGGTTCAGTTTGTTGAACTAGGCTATGGCTGTACCACTTTTGCGCGAAAAAAAAATACGAATTAAAAAAAAGAGAAGAAGAAAGAAAGAAGGAAACACACACACAAAAAAAAAGAACTGGAACAGTTTTGATGGCTTCCAAGTTGATGAAGACTGATCGGTCTATGGTGCGCCACTGAATTTACTAGCGGTTCCATCCTGTCTGCTTCCGTGTTCGAGAGTTATTTCCCCTTCCAAAGTGGCCGCATTATTATCAGTAGTCTCCCCTGAATTGGAGCAACTTACACCACAACCAAACAAAGCTACCGGTAATTAATAAAACAATGCTGTTTAATCGATGTTGAATCGATTTTGTTATTGTTACCACATGTTACCGTACACCACCTTACATATCTTACTATATGTAAAAGTGGTACAGTCACGGTAGCGTGTGGTAACAACAATATCGATTCAACATCTAGATTAAACAGCATTGTTTTATTAATCAGCATTGTTTGATTGATTTGAGACACGGCCATGTGGACAAGACTAGAGAGGGGCGAAATTTGGAAATTTCAGTTTCAGTATTAATTTATTTATCACGGGCGGAAGCAGTATGGCAGGTACGGCTATGGCTGTACCACTTTTGCGCGAAAAAAAAAATACGAAAGAAAAAAAAAGAGAAGAAGAAAGAAAGAAGGAAACACACACACAAAAAAAGAACTGGAACAGTTTTGATGGCTTCCAAGTTGATGAAGACTGATCGGTCTATGGTGCGCCACTGAATTTACTAGCGGTTCCATCCTGTCTGCTTCCGTGTTCGAGAGTTATTTCCCCTTCCAAAGTGGCCGCATTATTATCAGTAGTCTCCCCTGAATTGGAGCAACTTACACCACAACCAAACAAAGCTACCGGTAATTAATAAAACAATGCCGTTTAATCGATGTTGAATCGATTTTGTTATTGTTACCACATGTTACCGTACACAACCTTACATATCTTACTATATGTACAAGCAGCCAGAGGATGCTAGGTCCCCCGCCGAAATGGCAGCAATATTTTTTAGCATTGTTGGTCTCACGGGATGCCGCCCGGATATACACGAGGAAGGCAACTGCTGCTTCATAGGCGTTGGATGTGGAAGGGTCTTTCTGCCTTCCCAAGTTTTAAGATCATCTCAGAACGATTGACTGAAAGTTGATTGCTTCTGTAATATAGTTTCCCTGCAGTGAAGCATGGAAATTATGTAACCGAGAAGCAACCCCAAGTGACATCTCAAGGCATTATATGCAAACCAAATTTGACGAGAAGCTGAAGGCATCAACCTATTGCCCGGAAACCAAATTTTAAATTTGCCACCAGGTGTCGCCACCTGTAGGTGTAAGTGGGCGAAATGCAATCCCAAGCATCATCTCATGGCATGGTACCCCTTACTGTCCAGAAGTGTCACACTTCATGTGAAGTGTGCCTAGAAGTGCCTCTGAAGAGTACACTTGAAAGGCACTTCAACGACAGAGAAAAATATTGGCACACTTCAAAGGTACTTCATTAGAAAAAGGCAATAGTCAAGGGACTCCTCAAAGACACTTCATGGACTTTGTCAATTTCATAACAAAAAATGAGGGACTTCAGAGACACTTCTGAGACTTTGTTTTTGTTCGGCATAATCCAAGGTACTCCTCAAAGACACTTCTTGGACTTTGTCAGTTCTTCAGCAAAACTTAGGGGACTTCAGAGACACTTCTGAGACTTTGTTTTTGTTCTGCATAATCTAAGGTACTCCTCAAAGACACTTCTTGGACTTTGTCAGTTATACCGGTATAGCATAACTTGGGAGACTTCCCCTTGCAAAAAATATCTTCTAGCATCCTATAAGATTTTGAAAAATCCTAAAGATTTTAAAAAATCATATGAGCTTCTAAAATATAAGAGTCTGAAAAATCCTATAAGATTCTGAAAAAATCCTATTATAATAGATTCTGAAAAATCCTATAAGATTCAATCCAATAGAATTTCTAGATTATTGGAATTTTCCCACAAACTGTTACAGTAACATAACATTATAAATTAGAACTACATGTTTACAAGTTTCATTTATATTAATTAGCTCTGGGAATAACCCAGCTTAAAGTTGGCTGATTTGATTTCACTCAGTGACATCAAATCTCATTTCAATGAAACCACCAAACATCAGATTTGTACTTCACATTTCAAAATAGCTACAACTGTGTAAAATATTCACATGTGGTTACTGACATATTACTCAGAACTGTGTCTGTGAACATTTTTTTTATATTTTAAAGTGATCAGTACTATGGGTTTCTATTTGAATAGAATAAAGACATTAATAACACCAGTCTCTCACATATTAGATAAGAAATCTTGTTGAATTCAGATTTTATAGTCATTCCAAATCCATGATTTTATAGTAAAATTGGACAAAATGGGAAAATATTTTTAGAAGAATCAGTTCTAACATAATGTCAGCAACAAAAAAATACCCATTAAAGAATACTTTATATTATCCTCTTCATCATTATCACTAAGTATAATATATATAATTTCTGTTTCTAATAGTCTTTATCTTCTGAACTGTCTTTGCCAAAATGAGTGGAGTTATCTGCCCTTGAAAATTTAATTGAACACTGGGGGTGCCACCAGACGATAACAATCAAAATGGCTGACCTCTCCAACTGCAGAAATCAGATGGATTTGTTCCTGTTAAGCTAGAACTATGGAGGTTTGAAGAACTGTATTGCAGATGGTGATGATAGCAGCTAGTGATATGGTAAGTAACTTATAAATATAACTAAAATTTTTCTGTTTTTCATAACTTAATAAGCAAAGAACAGAGCTGAACAGTGATGTAAACCTGAGAGTGTCAGCTATTTATTTTATCAACAAGTTTCCCTTGACATATTAAAAAATTGATATTGGCCTCAATAAATATTTTGCTATATGGACTGCAGGTTATTATAATGTACTCCACCTTATAATTGCAGTCAAATTTAATGGGTCAAGTAACATGGCGAAATATCCTTATCTCTGTCCCAATATCACTTTCAGATCTATCCAGGTTGATCAAGGCAGTGTGGATTAAATGCCATTGTTATGATTGTGTGAATTGTCAGCTTGGAAACACCAGGGTTGGGGACCTCATATGAAGATTGGCATGCACCCCTGAAGGAAATCCCCTGAGGGTGAGATATTTTTATCACAAAACTGTTCACTTCATGTCAAAACAGGTGGATTTAACTGGTTGGGGGGATGGTAGCTCTAAATAAATTATCTCGTTGTTTTGATTTTTTATTGATTCATAAATTGTATTGATTTTTTCCTTGCAGAATGTAGAATATTCCCATACCAGATTTTTGACAAAATGGTAAAGAAATAAGTTTTAGAATATATTGATAATAAAATGTTAGCATTACCTGTTTCAGCTGTAATCAGAAAAAGTATAATCAATTATGATTAGACTTAATTTTTATCATTATAACAGGCTATATTTTCCTTGTTTATTGATTGCACTGCTCATATACCAAAGCTAAGGATCTTCACACTTCAATTGTACATTCTTACCCACATCTTGAGAAATGAGAACATTTCATTTCATACATTTATTTCATTTCAAAAATTTAAGAATACAATTTGTAGTTAATAAGCATTTATTTGTTATTTGAAGTCTTGCATGAAGATTTAGTTGAACCAGGAATTAAAAAAAGACAAATTATCAAAATCCACATGATTGTTTCTGATGGCTTCTTTGTCAATACTTTCATAATTCCAGAATACAGCTGCAACAAGGAACTCGGCTCACTTCAAGCAGCCACTCGACTGATGGGAAATTTAATGAGCACACCTACATGTAGGTATGGTTGATTTCTTCATAGTGTATATTGGCTAGAACATCACACAAACCGTTTATCTCCATTGTTCATGGAGTACTAAAGAAAGGATAATAGACATCTTCATCAATCTTTTGTAAATCGTAGGGATGTGTTCCATTCTTTACCCTTTATGGTAGTCAACCTATTCAATCATCCTGAGTGTATTAAAAAAAAAAAACTGGATTGCATGTCATATGGAACCATATATACAACTGATCAGGTTTTAATTATATGCATGTATTTATCGCCACAGGCCAAGAAGTTCACAATTCAGACTGGTGGGATACAGCGTTGGGTTACGTCCGAGTGGACCTAAGGGCAACTGAAATAAACTATCCTTCGAAAGATCTGCTGCTTCAAGTTCAAGTTGGAAAAGAACACGGTCACCCTTGAATAATAATACTGCAATAAATTCTCATACCAAAGACTGCATGTAAATGATACCAAAAATAAGAACTGTGCTGTATTTTGTCTCAAGGATTTGTGCTAGCGGTTTATTGTAAATATTTTATGATGTACTGTTCTGTCTCACTCTGTATTTTCTCTGAATAAAACTTTGTGCTCAAATATATATTTGTGTATTCTTTTCTGGGAAAGTAAATATCTCGTGGCTTTACATACCTTTTCATCACACGGATTTGCTATGATACTAATAAGGTACTTCAAGAGCACTTCAGAAGTGCATATGAAAGGTATCCTTCTGTAGAAGAGTGGATGAAGTGACTTGCCATATAAGGACATTGAAGTGCCTCTAATATTCTAATTAGGTACTTCAAGAGCACTTCAGAAGTGCCTATGAAGGTTACCCTTCTGTGGAAGTGTCTATGAAGTGCCTTTGCAGTACCTAATTAAAATATTTGAGGCACACTTCTAAGTGACTTCATTGTGACTTCATTGTGACTTCATTGTGACTTCAATGCCCTTATATGGCATTGCTACAAAACAATACCCACACTGCAAGCACACTTCTGACTCTGAGCCTTGCACTTCAAGGTTGAAATATGGCCACACTTCAAAGTTACTTCAAAGTTACTTCAAAGACACTTCTGGACAGTAAGGGACATGTATTAGCCTATACATGTAGTATCTTCTACGGAGGGTCAATGATCGGCTGATGCAGCAACAGCAACATTTTCCCAGTTAGACGGCAGATTTTGAAATCCACCTTCAGGCAGATGTTGCTGAAATGCAATACGGACTGGCGTCTTGTCGCAAGGAATGCGTATGCCGAATTTCGGAAGAATCCAACAAAGCGTTAGGAAGTTATCGCTTCGAACAGACATGCACGGACGTACACGGACATCCACGGACACAAAGAAGCGAGAACCAGTGGCGCCACCTTCAGGCAGATGTTGCTGAAATGCAATACGGCCTGGCGTCTTGTCGCAAGGAATGCGTATTCCGAATTTCGGAAGAATCCAACAAAGCGTTAGGAAGTTATCGCTTCGAGCAGACATGCACGGACGTACACGAAAAAAAAGGATCCATTTTGACCCAGTGGCGCCAACTTCAGGCAGATGTTGCAGAAATGCAATACGGACTGGCGTCTTGTCGCAAGGAATGCGTATGCCGAATTTCGGAAGAATCCAACAAAGTGTTAGGAAGTTATCGCTTCGAACAGACATGCACGGACGTACACGAACATCCACGGACACAAAGAAGCAAGAACTAGTGGCGCCACCTTCAGGCAGATGTTGCTGAAATGCAATACGGACTGGCGTCTTGTCGCAAGGAATGCGTATGCCGAATTTCGGAAGAATCCAACAAAGTGTTAGGAAGTTATCGCTTCGAACAGACATGCACGGACGTACACGAACATCCACGGACACAAAGAAGCAAGAACCAGTGGCGCCACTTTCAGGCAGATGTTGCTGAAATGCAATACGGACTGGCGTCTTGTCGCAAGGAATGCGTATTCCGAATTTCGGAAGAATCCAACAAAGCATTAGGAAGTTATCGCTTCGAACAGACATGCACGGACGTACATGAAAAAAAAGCATCAATTTTGACCCAGTGGCGCCACCTTCAGGCAGATGTTGCTGAAATGCAATACGGACTGGCGTCTTGTCGCAAGGAATGCGTATTCCGAATTTCGGAAGAATCCAACAAAGCGTTAGGAAGTTATCGCTTCAAACAGACATGCATGGACGTACACGGACACAAAGGAGCAAGAACTAGTGGCGCCACCTTCAGGTAGATGTTGCTGAAATGCAATACGGCCTGGCGTCTTGTCGCAAGGAATGCGTATTCCGAATTTCGGAAGAATCCAACAAAGCGTTAGGAAGTTATCGCTTCGAGCAGACATGCACGGACGTACACGAAAAAAAAAGATCCATTTTGACCCAGTGGCGCCAACTTCAGGCAGATGTTGCAGAAATGCAATACGGACTGGCGTCTTGTCGCAAGGAATGCGTATGCCGAATTTCGGAAGAATCCAACAAAGTGTTAGGAAGTTATCGCTTCGAACAGACATGCACGGACGTACACGAACATCCACGGACACAAAGAAGCAAGAACCAGTGGCGCCACTTTCAGGCAGATGTTGCTGAAATGCAATACGGACTGGCGTCTTGTGGCAAGGAATGCATATTCCGAATTTAGGAAGAATCCAACAAAGCTTTAGGAAGTTATTGCTTCGAACAGACACGCACGGACGTACACGAACATCCACGGACACAAAGAAGCAAGAACCAGTGGCGCCATCTTCAGGCAGATGTTGCTGAAATGCAATACGGACTGGCGTCTTGTCGCAAGGAATGCGTATTACGAATTTCGGAAGAATCCAACAAAGCGTTAGGAAGTTATCGCTTCGAACAGACATGCACGGACGTACACGGACACAAAGGAGCAAGAACTAGTGGCGCCACCTTCAGGTAGATGTTGCTGAAATGCAATACGGACTGGCGTCTTGTCGCAAGGAATGCGTATTCCGAATTTCGGAAGAATCCAACAAAGCGTTAGGAAGTTATCGCTTCGAACAGACATGCACGGACGTGCACGGACCTCCACGGACACAAAGAAGCAAGAACTAGTGGCGCCACCTTCAGGCAGATGTTGCTGAAATGCAATACGGACTGGCGTCTTGTCGCAAGGAATGCGTATTCCGAATTTCGAAAGAATCCAACAAAGCATTGGAAAGTTATCGCTTCCAACAGACATGCACGGACGTCCACGGACACAAAGAAGCAAGAACCAGTGGCGCCACCTTCAGGCAGATGTTGCTGAAATGCAATACGGACTGGCGTCTTGTCGCAAGGAATGCGTATTCCGAATTTCGGAAGAATCCAACAAAGCGTTAGGAAGTTATCGCTTCGAACAGACATGCACGGACGTACACGGACACAAAGAAGCAAGAACTAGTGGCGCCACCTTCAGGCAGATGTTGCTGAAATGCAATACGGACTGGCGTCTTGTCGCAAGGAATGCGTATTCCGAATTTCGGAAGAATCCAACAAAGCGTTAGGAAGTTATCGCTTCGAACAGACATGCACGGACGTACACGGACATCCACGGACACAAAGAGGCAAGAACCATTTTAAAGTCCCCGGCCGCGTTGCGGCGGGGGACAAAAAGTGGTACAGTCACGGTAGCGTGTGGTAACAACAATATCGATTCAATATCTAGATTAAACAGCATTGTTTTATTAATCAGCATTGTTTGATTGATTTGAGACACGGCCATGTGGACAAGACTAGAGAGGGGTGAAATTTGGAAATTTCAGTTTCAGTATTAATTTATTTATCACGGGCGGAAGCAGTATGGCAGGTACGGCTATGGCTGTACCACTTTTGCGCGAAAAAAAAATACGAAAGAAAAAAAAAGAGAAGAAGAAAGAAAGAAGGAAACACACACACAAAAAAAAAGAACTGGAACAGTTTTGATGGCTTCCAAGTTGATGAAGACTGATCGGTCTATGGTGCGCCACTGAATTTACTAGCGGTTCCATCCTGTCTGCTTCCGTGTTCGAGAGTTATTTCCCCTTCCAAAGTGGCCGCATTATTATCAGTAGTCTCCCCTGAATTGGAGCAACTTACACCACAACCAAACAAAGCTACCGGTAGTTAATAAAACAATGCTGTTTAATCGATGTTGAATCGATTTTGTTATTGTTACCACATGTTACCGTACACCACCTTACATATCTTACTATATGTAAAAGTGGTACAGTCACGGTAGCGTGTGGTAACAACAATATCGATTCAACATCTAGATTAAACAGCATTGTTTTATTAATCAGCATTGTTTGATTGATTTGAGACACGGCCATGTGGACAAGACTAGAGAGGGGTGAAATTTGGAAATTTCAGTTTCAGTATTAATTTATTTATCACGGGCGAAAGCAGTATGGCAGGTACGGCTATGGCTGTACCACTTTTGCGCGAAAAAAAAAAATACGAAAGAAAAAAAAAGAAGAAGAAAGAAAGAAGGAAACACACACAAAAAAAAGAACTGGAACAGTTTTGATGGCTTCCAAGTTGATGAAGACTGATCGGTCTATGGTGCGCCAGTGAATTTACTAGCGGCTGTGACCACTGACAACCCGTCTTGAGACAATTTCCATCGTGAAAAGTAACAGGTAGCAGTACGTTCATGTGCATGATGCTGGTTGAAGTTATTTTATCAACGAAAAAAGAAATTAATTTTCTCCATATGAATTCGTTGTTCGCTTGTCCAATAGATTTTACACGCTAGGTTGTTTCTGGCTGCCTGCTACCTTTCCCGGTCCGAAGCCGGCCATGTTTTTCAAACAGTATGACGAGCTATGGTTAAAAGAAGAGCTCAATAGCGTTTTATACACGTTTCATCTTGTATCCGTTGAAAACAGTTTTTACGCGGTTTTGATGTATATCCTATCGGGAATAAAACACTTTTCAGATGCTCTCTGTGAGCGCCATTTCAGTGACATTTTTAAAAAAGCGCTGGTTGCGTGGGGGTAGGGGACAAACCGTCTAGCTCCGATGTCAAGGAAAGGAAGCACCAGAAATCCACCACCTCCATACATCTGCTACATTGATTACAAGTGAAAGCTATCATTGGTAAAAAATGAGGAGCACAAAAATTGTTTTTGAGCAGCCCAAGTAAATTTTCAGGACTAATGATGATATTTTGTTATACCAAGTTTTCAGCAACTTGGTACTTCATTGCTGTTTTGTTACTACTGAGAGAGGATGGGCAAAGGTACAACTTAATCATATCGATTTATTATCTCAGACTTATGTATTAGATTTTTCATAAAACGAAAAATATCATGCACCCGGGGCAGACTGGGATACTTTTGCCGGGGCACACTGGGACAATAGTAATCAAATGGTGAAATTACTTTCATCATAAAATGCTATTAAAGTGCATTATTTCTTAATCCTATAGATGGTAGTAATGGCTGATCCTGTCGGATATGATGAGTTTTACTAACACTTTCAGAGGCAAATGCTTTCCTCTGGGCAATATTTTACGAAAAGCTGGGGTCTAAAATTGCAATTAACTTCATACGCCTGTCACACTCTACTGCGATCAACCGTCGACCGCTTTGCGCTCCCGGACTTTGAAATGAGTGACATTGCCGAAAATTGTGAAATCCATGACACCAGGTAGCTTACAGTACGTTCTTGACTCGCTTATTACGCTCTCACTGCGACACTATGTGGTCCCAGCACTACACGAAAATGTCGATTTGATATTATTTAATATTACCACTAAATATAAGGTGAATATAACTGTTATATTTGCAAAAGTTTAAACAGACCTGTAAATATTAACATATGTGGATATAATTTGCATGCTTCTAACATACACATCAGGGTCATGGTGTACGTATGGTGTTTAAATGGAAAGACAAATATAGACAAATGTATTTAAACGACAGGTCAACACAGAACATTTATGGTATGATATTGTATTACCTATTGTAGTAAATAAATATCGTTGCTTCATTATTTGCCAGTGTTGTAAATGTGCATCATTTGCCATATATTTCACTTATATGCGCCATACATTTTCTATTATATTTACCGTTTGTGGACATTAGATATTGCAGCTTGGACAGGCCCTTATGACACAGTATAACGTACACAGTACAGAGTTATGCAAATAATTATATTTTATTCAATTATATATGCCACACTGGGACATCATGTGCAAATTAAACCGATTGATTTGCAGACTTTTAATATACGGCAGGTGAGTTGATAAATATTTCGGTTATATTTCACTCTATGAGATTTGTACTTCGCAGGAAATTAAATGTAACAATACTATTCACCATATATTCTCCACTGCATGGAACGGTGGCTCATATAATTGATACATGAGCAAAGTTATACCACATAGACAAATTTAATCAAACAGATGAGTTTTATTAACTAAACATTTACCAAATTGCAAATATAATCTCACATTTGAATAATATTTGATAGTATGATACAGACAACTGTATGTTATGGAAATGTAATCGTTTTATTTACAACGTTGCGACATCGATGTGAATTATTATTGCATGGTTCAGTAATAATTGCTGAGAATCGGTATAATTTGAACGTATCAGTAGCCTCATATAGCGCAAGCACATTTCGAAAGCATTTGATGACACCGGGATTGAGCACCTGTGGTGACTGTTAAATGCTTATAGTTACTGAGTCATGATCCTGGTATAAATAGTTTAGGTAGCACTTCCCATATCGAAACGAAATATAAAATTTGGCATAATTGAACACAAGCAATTATCATAGCCCAGCAGATAGTGAAATGTTATCTAGACAATAGATGCATAATCGAAGTTTATTAACTTTGTATATACGGGTTTTTCTTATATAGTGCAATTTTTAACACACGGCAATCTGTATTTATATCCTTTATACTGATTTTCATAAAGTATGTAGTTAATACATTGTTAATACGAGTGCTTCATTATTTACAAGTCTGATGTGTTATGTGTACTTAAAACAAGTACATTAATTCCTTCCTGAAAATACAAAATGATTATGAAAATCCTCTATATATCATTCCTGGGAAACATATCTGGAAACATGATTTGAGGAAAAAATCAGCCAGAATGAGCCGGGGAAGCTGCAGTTCGATATAAGACAGCTTTTGTAGAGTTTTATTCAGCTAGATCTGCCAGAAAGATGTTATCTGACAAGGTTGGTAAATATTTAGCTTGCTGGATTCAAGGATCATTGGTGATTATTTAATCATTGGTGTCTAATCGCTTTGTCACACTGGCATATTGTTTGCCTGTCTGTAGGCTAAACTTGAGCAAACAAATGTATGAGGCTTAATATATTATGTAACTTCTTATCGGATGCCTTCTCTTCTCAACATACAATTGTGGCTGATGAATCCAAACTGTATTTCGTCACTGGACTTGTAGTGATTAGTGATGAAATGACTGGTCTTGAGTAGATAATGGTTCTGTTTTCGTCAACTTTTGTACAACACCGGAACAAAGCCTACCTATATCAATTTAACATTTCCATCAGCTACACAACAGAAACATAGCATTCTGACTAGGACTCGCACAGATTATTATATTGCTTGTATAGTGGCAGGCAAGATTACCAAGTAATACGATCATATTGTTCGGGTAATGGCAGTTATTCTGTTGATAAATTGCATAAATATGTTCATTCTTGCTCACTGTGGTATACATAACATAGTCTTGTTACAGGCCCATGCGATATGTCACGACCACAGTATGTCAGTTCGAAATGATAATTCGACCTAAAGCGAGACCAGAGAAACAGCTTCAGTGAACACTTTCAGAAGAGAAAAAATTTGACAAATTCATTGTATATGCAGATTTAGAATTTTCCTACTGTTTTTGCTTTCTCATTCGTTTTAATATCACCATTTCAGATAATTTTGAAACCTCACCGATCCTGCATACCAACAAAGAGTGGATTCACTTAAATAAAACAACACTGAATGTTTGTTTCCGCCATTCGATATTCCTGTATAGCAGCGCGGTACTGCAATACTCATCATCCCGAATCATTGTTCGTCTGACAAAGCCGAACCATGACAGAGAACGAATTCACCAGGACGAAGCATAGAAGCTCGACTCTGAATGTTTTGAGTTGATGGAAATAGAGAACTGATGATGACAAATATGAGAATAAATGAATGCAAATTGAAGAATTACTTTCTTTTATAATATTCCAAAAATAATTACGTCCCCTGTGGTGACGTCTACTATTTGTTTTCCACGTAACACGTTATGGAATATTATAAAGGGAAGCAGGTCTTCTCTTTCATTCATTTGTTATAATTTTAATCATCCTCAGTTCTCTATTTCCATCAACTCAAACATTCAAATTCAAGATCCCGTGGGACGAAGATCATAATATGCTGTTCGAACAGCTTCGTGACCTCATGACCGTCCCGAATATGCCCATACACTTCGAAAAAGATTGTGTCGAAACCATTTTAGCACCAGAATTGAGTTGAAAATAACACAAATGGGTGTTAGAATAAACACAACTTTGTGGTGATGTATGAAGTTTAACACAAAACTATTTGAGCGAATCAAACGTCAGCCAATGTGATGTATATTTCGTCTCCTTTGTTTGAAGTTACTTGTTCGTCTCTGTATATTTGTTTTGACTTTGGAGACCCCCGATGTAGTATCCTCTCGTAACTTCGAAGAGTTTGTCTTCCATTCTTTTATCCGCATGAACTAGGCCTTCCTCAAAATATACTGAAATACCACGAAGGTGGTGTATCACACACGAACGCCGTCCGTTCAGTGGCTCTCTTTTTAAAAGGACGTTTCGAGTAATAGCTGTACTGCTCACATCTACATGCAGGGCTGGCAATCTTAATAAATTAATATTCTATCAATGCTTTCCAATCTCTTATGCCGCTATATAGAACCTTACTTATTTCAGTTGAACTTGGTGCTCCGAGAGCCCATGAATTAACAGCCTTATAACATCACGGCCGTATTTAGACTAATCCTCTTACCCAAAGACCACATATCTATCTCGGATTATGTCGACACAATGACGGGACAGCGGCAAAATCAAAATGTATCCCAACTGAGTTCTTCTGATTCGGCTGAGCCAATCAAAATTACTCCACCATTAATGTCTGCTTCAAAGCACTATGAATAGTTCTCAGGACTGTGGTTGTCGCTCGAGTTACTGCAAGCCGGTTAGATCCCACAAGCTAAATATCCAAATGGTGGAGCAGATGGGATTTAATGTTAATTAGATTGGCAGAGCTGGTTACCTGCATTATGGAGGGTGTGCATGCTGTACTTTCCACAAGCGAATTCGGGTTTGTTCATAAAGTGTTTCAAACCACGAGTTTGCTTGAGGAAAGAACATCACAAAGACGAGATCAAAAGTAAAACTTTTGCATTTGTATCTAAGTTTTATTCATGTTCTATTTACAACAGTCATAGCTATCCGGATGCAAAGAAATCGAGAAGAACGAATATACAAATAAAAATGGTATGATTTGCGATTTTCATCTTATATCCTAGCTGCGACCAAAGATGAAAGCAGAATCTAATATCGGCATACCAGTCAGAAGAATGTTATCGGCTTTACGAAAGCTTACCATGCCAAATCATCATGAATATACAAATATAACTGTCCATTTTAATTAGTCGTCTACAATGGAGCCTGTCAAACATCAATTGTTATCTGCATAAATTTACTTTCTGTGCAGTGAGTAAAAAAATGACCTTCACAGACTGACCATCATTACTCCGTGATATTGATAATATATTACGCTTGAAATAAATTTGAAATTTTCTGCATATGAACTATGTACTATAGTTTGATCGGGGTTCATTACATAGAAAGACGTCATATTGTATTCGTGTTCCAGTTGACAAAGATTGATACCCTATAAAGTAATAACAGGTGGCTCCTGGGTGTGCCGTTTATATCCATTGTGCAGTGAAATTGCCGAATGATAAACCGCACACACGTCTATGACCGTACACCACATCTTTGACCTTTGTGTCCGTGAAAACGAACCCAGTAGGGTATCTCCCTATGTAATTAAGCCCTGGTACATGAAACTACAGCAGTGGAGTTTTATTTATGGAGAGAATTACAAAGTTATTTCAGGCGTGAAACATCATCAATATCAGAGAGTAATGGTAATCATTTTGTAGAGTTCGGTTTGTTATATACGCTGCAAAAAAAAACGAGTAATTTTTGCAGAGTTAGCTACGGTATTGATTTTCGAGACGCTCCAAAGTAGACGACTAATTAAAATGGACAAACTTTAACACACAGTTCTACTCATTATTTGGCAATCTAAACTATACACAGTTAAATAATGAATTTGAGATAAAATCCAACTGACGAAACGCGAAGTAAACAAGAGCTGTACAAGTAATGTCACTGACCACAGCGTGCTGAAATTATATGTATCATATTGACCTACAATAAAACAATCATTTCCTAGCAGAAGTAGCAATAGTATGGAAAGATGACATGGAAAAATCATCTAAGTTTCGAACTAACTATATAGGTTTATTGTAATGATTATGCACATGCACATGCATAATGAGAAAACGACACTAATGTATAAAACGTTAAGGAAAACTCCAACGATCAAGTTCAATATCAAGAGAAGAAAGTACCGAATATTTAGATTGAAATTCCGCAAGTAAATACTACAAACGGTCGATAGATAAAATATAGTCCAAAGAAATATGGAAATCACATATATATATTTTCGTTCAAGTTTTGTTTTCCATATTGTTTATTATTTTTTCGAAATATTCAAAAGTTCAAAATGACGTTTCCTCGTCCTCAGAGTTGAGTGGACCGACCTGTAGAGCCCACTCGGGTGCATCATCTGGAGGCATTTTGGAGCTGCGCTCGCCCAATTTTCGGTTGCAATACGGTGCCCCTCCCCGGAGTTTAGCTCCGATCTTCCTCGCGCGCTTATCTAAAGCTGCATATGGTGCATATTATAGACCCAGACATACATGAATGGGGCATATTGTAGACCTAATTGTAATGGCATTCATCTGCAATATGTGAAGGAATTGTTTTTATGACAAAATATATAATCTATGTATGTATTAGCAGTGTACAATTGTGTGCTGTCCTAAGTGTTTTATGGGTGGATGGAGGGTGTCTGGTTCCATGCTGCTTCAAAGATTTCTTCTTTGAAGTAGCAAGAATGTAACCTGTCTGTATGGCAAGCCAAAGTGCTTTTTATTCCGAATTTCCGATAGGGGAAATTCTATTTCCGATATCAGAAATTGAATTCCCGATATGGGAAAATCTAATTTCCGATATCGGAAATTGCAATTCCAGATATCAGAAATAGAATTTCCGATATCGGGAATTAGAATTTCCCATATCGGAAATTCAATGACAATTTCCGATATCAGGAATTCAATTTCTGATATCGGAAATAGAATTTCTCATATCGGAAATTGTCACTGAATTTCAGATATCGGAAATGAAAGCTCTGGAAGCTTTACTTAACCTAGAATTGCAATTTTCGATATCGGAAATTCAGTGACAATTTCCGATATCGGAAATTCCATTTCCGATATCGGGAATTGAATTTTCGATATCAGGAATTGAATTTCCGATATCAGGAACTGAATTTCCGATATCGGAAATTGTCTCCGAATTTCCGATATCGGAAATTGCAATTCTCGATTTCCGATATCGAAAATTCTAATTCCTGATATCGGGAATTGCAATTTCCGATATCGGGAATTGCAATTTCCTATATCGGAAATTGAATTTCTGATATCGAGAATTCAATTTCCGATATCAGAAATTGAAGGACATGAATTTCCGATATCGGAAATTTCAATTCCGATATCGGAAATTTCAATTCCGATATCGGGAATTCAATTTCCGATATCGGAAATTCTCGAATAAAAAGTACTTTGGCTTGCCATATGTCTGGGTGGTGCTTACATGGTTCGTGGCTATATGACTGAAACAATGTTGAAAGTTATATTGAATCCTATGCACTCGCTCACTCACTGGTGTCAAAATATATTGTATATAAGCTTAGTCTTCCCGAAGAATTGAGTAGCATATACTGTTAAATTTTGGGACATGAATTTTGTTTGAAACATGTGAACTAACACACAGGGGCTTATTACCGTTGTTAATTGGTTAATTAGGTTGATTACACAAGGTGATTTATTCCGTACCTCGACCCTCCCCCCTGTAATCAACCTAATTAACCAATTAATAACGGTAACGAGGCCCTGTGGACTAACATGTAAATATGCAGGATACAAGCGAAATGCAAGTGAGGGTTTAATGCAAGCGCTCAGAGTGTTGAATCGATCGTTTCACATTTGGATATCCCTTCTTGCACACGCAGGTGCTGATACCATCTTATCGGTACCCAAAATGGTGAAACCACAGAAATACGAAATGGCACACTTCAACAAAATTCAAGTCAATGCTTTAACAATAAAACTCTGCCATAGCACTGGCAGGTGCATTGAGACAGCAGTTCACATCAGTTTTTTTCACCCATTCTTTCCTATCTATTTAGCATGGGTTTGTTAGCATGTGAGCTTATCACTTATCCTATTGTTCCAGGAAAGGACCATTTTGCTTACATTTATAATAATTCTGGCAACTTCAGGTCAAAGATAAACCAGTTATCATTATTAAAATATTTCCTATGGACACATGTGAAAGGGAAGACATTGGATGTATCAACTGCTGTACATATAAACTGCTCTCTCAATGTGACTGCCAGTGATATTGGTGCAGCATTCACTCCGGCTTCTCGGTATATTGTTAAAGGAATAATTTGAATTTTGTGCAAGTGGGGTATTAGAGCTGACAAATATCCCAGTTTAACCAAATCTGTCATAATTTTGTTTCTTTCGAAGACCTATTTTCACAAATTATCGTCAGTCAGTTTTTAGCTGAAATGACTGTAAGTGTATAAGATCCATAAGATTTTCGACATTCGATTTATTTTCAATGAGTGCACTTAGGGAGTCTTCATCGATACCTAAATTGAAGAGCTGTGTCAGCTGTGGACATCTGTTCTAAATATTTAGAACAAATTTTATTTAACAATGTAATGTTGAAAAGTTATGTGCATATGAATAAAAGTTTCATACATATGGGGAACAGTCCTGCCAGCATAGCTTAACCTGTTTTTCTCTTTAAAGAGAGGTGGAATATCATGCCACATCACTTCTGAATGAAAGGTCACTTCCAGTAAAGGGGTTGCCATTGCAATGTAGAGAGATCACTTCCAGTTGAGTGACTGGCGGAGAAAACGTAAATCTTGGAATTTCATGAAAAAAAAAATGTGAAAAACACTCAGTCACGTGGATAGAACTGGGCTAACCCTGGGTCATGAAGGGTCTCAACTTGAAGCGCGCTTCAATGTCGGTCAGGTGACTGAAAGGGAATCAAAGACTAGGAATTCCTCCCCTTAAAACAGACTTTGCAGGGTGTACAAAATGTGGGAAATGGACTTCACATGAATCCATGAGTATTTTTTTTTCTTGTGGCGCAAATTATAGTGTGTGGATATTTGTTCGATCCCTTGCAAGCTGAAGCGTACGTTGGGAGTGGCCTTGAAGACATTGGTTGAATTTCACAGGAAAGTGACGGAGTGCATCACCATGAAGCATTGAGGTGTACATTTGGCAAAGGGTGGGCCATCCTGGGTCCAAATGGGCTGTGCAGGGTCTCATCTTGAAGCACTCGTGGAGTAGACTACGCCTGGCGTGAATCGAAAATGACGTCATGGTTCGCATGCGCAGTTGAGAAGTATTACTGAAAGGATATTTTGGGGTGCACAAGGGTAAATGGGCTTTGCAAGGCATCATATTGAAGCGGTCGTGGAGTAGACTACAACTGGGGGTTTTGAAATGGAGATGACGTCATGAAGAGTCCAAGAGCAGTAGCGAAGAGGGCATTTTTGGGGTGTGTTTGAGCTATACAGGGGCCATTCCTGGTCTCAATGTGTGATGGAGGGTCTCGTCTTGAAGCCCTCGTGACTACTAATATCCAAACCAATTGTATTCTCTACCACATGTGTAGTGTCAAATTTAGGACAGTATACCAATTGTCATTCTCATGTTATCAGATTGTATATTCCCTATTGTTATGTTGTTTATCGACGGTTTCGAGTTTAAAAACTCTGACGTTGGGAGAATGACTAATTGTGTACTACTTGACCATGATGCATGGCAAGTAAAATTATGATGTCTGTTATTTGTCTGTGAAAGGATGATTTTTATATAAATTTCACAGTGACAAATTATAGTGTGTGGATATTTGTTCGATCTCTTGCAAGCTGAAGCGTACGTTGGGAGTGGCCTTGAAGACATTGGTTGAATTTCACAGGAAAGTGACGGAGTGCATCACCATGAAGCATTGAGGTGTACATTTGGCAAAGGGTGGGCCATCCTGGGTCCAAATGGGCTGTGCAGGGTCTCATCTTGAAGCACTCGTGGAGTAGACTACGCCTGGCGTGAATCGAAAATGACGTCACGGTTCGCATGCGCAGTTGAGAGGTATTACTGAAAGGATATTTTGAGGCGCACAGGGGTAAATGGGCTTTGCAAGGCATCATATTGAAGCGGTCGTGGAGTAGACTACAACTGGGGGTTTTGAAATGGAGATGACGTCATGAAGAGTCCAAGAGCAGTAGCGAAGAGGGCATTTTTGGGGTGTGTTTGAGCTATACAGGGGCCATTCCTGGTCTCAATGTGTGATGGAGGGTCTCGTCTTGAAGCCCTCGTGACTACTAATATCCAAACCAATTGTATTCTCTACCACATGTGTAGTGTCAAATTTAGGACAGTATACCAATTGTCATTCTCATGTTATCAGATTGTATATTCCCTATTGTTATGTTGTTTATCGACGGTTTCGAGTTTAAAAACTCTGACGTTGGGAGAATGACTAATTGTGTACTACTTGACCATGATGCATGGCAAGTAAAATTATGATGTCTGTTATTTGTCTGTGAAAGGATGATTTTTATATAAATTTCACAGTGACAGCCCCACATTTAGGCAAGGCCTTCCTTCAGAAATCCAATATGGCCACCAGGCGGCCATCTTAGATTTCCAGATGAAACATTGTTATCTCTATTTCTCAGTAACTACTGCATGAATCTTTCTCAAATTTGGTACAGAGGTTCCCCCTGGGGTCTAGTTGTGCAAGATACAATTTGTGGTCTGATTGAAAAACCCAATATGGCCACCAGGCGGCCATCTTGGACTTCCAGATGAAACATTGTTATCGTGATTTCTCAGGAACTACTGCATTGATCTTTCTCAAATTTGGTACAGAGGTTGCCCTTGGGGTCTAGCTGTGCAAGATACCATTTGTGGTCAGATTGAAAAATCCAATATGGCCACCAGGTGGCCATCTTGGATTTCCGCATGAAACTTTGTTATCGCGATTTCTCAGGAACTACTGCATTGATGTTTCTCAAATTTGATACACAGGTTTCCCTTGGGTCCAAGTTGAGCAAGATACCTTTTCTTGTCCGATTCGAAAATCCAATATGGCCACCAGTGGCCCCATGAAATTTTGTTATCGTGAATTCTCAGGATATTACTGCATGGATGTTGATGCACAGGTTCCCCTTGTGGTTCAGTTGTGCAAGATGCCTTTTTTGGTCCATTTCGAAAATCCAATATGGCCGCATCTTGAATTTCCCATGAAACTTTATCATGAAATCTCAGGAAATAACTGCATGGATCATTTAGTGTTCAGGGGGGACAATACAAGTTAGAAATTCATCTATTGCAGATCTTTAGTAAAAATTTCTCACAGCTACTTCCTCCAGTTACAGACAGATGAGCTACAGTGCCGTGGCACTATCTTTCTTATTTTTTTTCTTGTGTTCTATATTTTGGCATGACTAAACAATAAATACACAGTATAAGTTAATAACTATCACATAGTTATGTGATTCTACTCGAGCAACAGGCTGAAATCAGGATAATAAAGCTGTGAGGATTGTTAAATGGTATTGTAATCAGTGGTTTTGAAGACAAACTGTATACAATGACTTTCCTTGTGCCATGCACGGACTGATTCTACTCCGGCAATGGGCTAACTCGGGATAAAGATAAACTAAACAATAGATTCTACCTAGTTACAGACATTATGTAACAAACATGCTGATTGATTTAAATTGGTGATTAAATCTGAAAAGACAACATATTTGCAGCAATATACCATCTAACAATGATGTTTATTTTGTCTCCGTTGAAACCATGGGGTATTCTTCGAAATCATGTCAATTTATTGAAAGTAACTTTTTGAAAAGATAATCATCAAAATCGCTTTATTTATAACTTGGTTGCATTTTTATTTTGTTACTAAATCTGGTTAACAGTGCCGCTATCTTAAATATAGCTGGGGAAAATTTATGTCGGATTAAGCTTATTGAAAATAAGAATAACATGTTTTTGTCAATATGTGTTTCACATTCGTATGAAATCATAGCACAAATAGCTATAAGAAGGAGGGGGAAATGTCCACATGGGGGGGGGGATGTTCGAAGGGAGAAATGTCCTATTTTACATGATAATTGCAAGCGTGGGTAATAAGATAATGTCACTACCATAAGTTTTTTTGTTTGCTCTTGCCTTCAGGCTTGACAAATCATTCGGCACAATACATTATTTGTTATTTTAAAAGCCATTAAGACTTTATCAAATAAGATATAGATTATTAAACATTCTCGCATTTCTGAGAATGATATCTTGCTCACAAATAATGATTGACTGCCTTTTGCACAAAAAAGGGATGGAGAATTGCCAGTACGCTTCGTTGCAGACAAAATACATATGCCGTGTGCCTTAATAGACCAGCAAAGATACGAAGGCAAATTGCCAGGGAAGAAAGTATATCATTGATACCCACGGGAGAAGGAAGCAGGGGTGCCCAGAACTCCTATTTATCAACACAGATACTTGATATATATAGCTTGTGTGATTCAAGTATTATTCGTGAATATTTCCCATGGAATTCAAGTATTTATTCGTGAATATTTCCCGAGGTCTCCATTTACGGCACACATGGTATGATGGATCTAACCTTTATTTCACACTAGTCTCTTAATCGGTTAATGTGTATTCAGACTAAGACCTTTGTAAACAAATGCATCAAGCTTAGATATGTTATGCAAGTTCTTATCTGCTTTATGTATCAATCCATTCTTATGGCTCCATTGTGAGTGCTGAATCCAAACTATGATGTTTCGTGATGTAACTTTTGTTGTGTGGTCGGTAAAGAAGAGTAAATTATCCAGTTTCGTCTGAATTTTGACGAAACCAGAACTAGATTTTCCTCACTATGTTGAAAATGTGTCCATTCATGTTTTGTGTATTTTTCAATCGGAAATTCTATGGTGTAACTTTCATGAAATCTTTTCTGACCAACCTATATTGTCGTATCAATTACACTTTCGATCAGCTGAACAACCAGAAAGTTTCAGGAGATACTAAACATTCTCTTATGCCTCTCTTTAGGAAAAAGTGGTCCCATGTAGTAATGTGCACATTAGGGGAATATATTTATTTTAATCAGAATGCACACAGATATCTGACGCACTGCGGGATTCTCGAAAATGCTCTCAAGTAAGTTCATCAAACTCTTCCAGGTACAATAGCATGCAAACCTTGTTGATATAGACACGCGCCGGTGTTTTTTTTGTACGATTGTGCAAATCTGCATAATAGAGCAAAATTAAAAATCAATTGGGGTATATTGATCAGAATTAGCATTGATATCACCAGTGTTTCATGATTATCAATACACGTTCTCAGTTTGATAGTAACCTTCTTGCTTCCATCTGAATAGTTTTCACGTGTCGCACAAGATTGGTTGCCACTTATGCTGAATAATGCCTTGTTTCATTCCCCCAATAGAGCGATTATTCCTTGAGAAATATAATTCTAAGTAGTAGAGAAAGGAGATCTGGGCGTCCATTGACATTTGGATATCGTGACCGGTGTTGACTTTCTCTCTCTGACCGGTGTTGACTTTCTCTTTCTTTCTCATTCTCTCTCGTCGACTTTATGACAAAAGAGATGATTACAATTTCGACATCGTAAACTATCCCTTTCTGGATAGTAATATTCCAGTGGGACCTGCATATGGCGTATACATATCTCGCTTAGTAGCATTTGCTAGATCCTGCGTTAAATGTGATGATTTTAATCAACGTCACAAAACATTGTTGCAGAAACTTATAAAACAGGGCTATTCCACCAAGCGCCCCCACTCAAAGTTTCTCAAATTTGGCGATACATATCGCATGCTGATAGCAAAATACGAACGTAGCGTGCAAGATCTATGGTGCTACGTTTCGTAACTTGTGTCTAATTCCGCTTAACCCGGGGCTAGGGGCCGTATGAGCCCACGTACTTCAAGATCCTCATGGTACTCATATGAACAGTCACAATCAAAGCGTGACTGAGGTACATCATTTTTAGATGACGACTCTATAACGAATATTATGGATTAAGAATACTGATCAGCGATACGGATTTGATATTTTGGAACATCATGATGTCTTGCCGGCATCATTGAAATTGTTGACCGCTTCTCTCTTGCAGGAAACAAGCCTATGTTTATGTATACTTTTGTCTTTTTGAATTTGGTGCCAATACTGTTATATGGAAATGGAATAGGTCTTTGGATTATGGACGCGGATATTCTCTAATGGACGACGGCTGGATTATGAATGACGGACTAGACGCTTGTAATTTGACCCTGCACATGCGCAATGGATTGAGCATGCCAAGAGAAAGTGGGACGATTTACGGAGATCGAGAGGGGTGAGAGACATGGAGATTACAACACATATAAGGGAAGTGGGAAGAGGTGCCGACATACTGACTGCGTCACATGACTTCACAGAATATTCTTCTGGTTAACCTATTCTAAAGCACATACCAAGAATCTAACGATTCGTGATATGTGTTGTATCTCAGGTACGCTTTTATTGTACCTGTTCATGTGGCAACTTGGATGATATGACCACACGCCCCTAGCACCGGCATAAGCGGTATTAGATACAAATCTAGAGAGCTATGATGGAAATGCTCTGACAACTCGTATACTGGTAATTGGTGAGCTGTTTCGCTGTGACAACTCGTACATTGGAGATTGGTGAGCTGTATCGTCGTCACCCATGCAACGAGACTCCGGGGACCCAGGCATGCGCCATACGATAGTGTGGTAGGGGAGTAAGGGTGCACACGTTCAACCAAGCGGTGGCTCCATCTTTGCGCAAATGGAGAGAACTCTGAATGATACAGGAAAAAACCTGGATGCCCACTCGGAACAAGACGTGGGGGTGACTGAACTATCGTTTTCTACAGGGTCCTAACCAGTGTAGGGTCAGTGATACACGAATGCGCACTTGGAGAGTAAGAGAGAAAGCGCATTTTCGGTGTGGATTGTGGGCCGTGTAGTCTAAACCTGTCGGGACGCGGTGAGGAGGGATAAAGTGGTGGATATAGCAATTTGGAAAGGTCAATTCCGGTAACTTGACTGTCGGGGGATTTCCCGGTAAAGTTTGAAACCGTTGGCTGATTTTGACGCTCTCGGCGAGTAGACTACGGTTGAGGTGGTTTGGACTGGAAGTGACGCCATTGTGTTCAGGCGCAGTCGAGGAGTAATAGAAAACAGGAACTTTTAGATCGATCTCTAGGGAACATCTTTGCTCTGAATGGATCTTGTCGGATGCCATATTGAAGCGATCGTAGAGTGGACTACGATTAGAGTGGCTTGGACAGCAAATGGTCTCATAGATTACCAGAACAGTTGGATGACATTTGAATACGAACAAGAGCGAACATGGCCGAAGATTGACGCTACACAACGGTAGTTTCTTATAGTGCGGCTTCTGACTGGACAAGAGCGAACACTGCCGACAACAGCAAACAAAATTGTAACACCCAACGCGGCTTGCCAATGTTGGGTGTGAGGTGATGGAGGGGATAATATAATGTGTAATACGCAATATTTTGGGCAACAACTGACTACTGACACGACCAATATTTCGGGGTAAAGTTATTGGTTCTAGACTGGCCTGGTGAGTTCACGGAGAGAAAATGTGCTGTTTTCTGTTCGAAATAGGCGATTTTGCACAAATCCACTACTTCAAGATGCTGTTATTCAAACACCCTAAGACCCAGAGAGGGGACATTACTCAGACCATAAGACATGACATACTTCAATAGCTCTGAAAAGCGTACGGCTCTTTTTGACTCGATATTTCGACTCCTTATTTTGCCATCCTCCGGCTAATTGAAATTTTCTTTCGTAGGTGATATTTCATATTGGCACTTCAAAGCGCACCTCATGGTGCCAAGGAGAGGGAAAGAGAGAATAAACTAAGTTTAATGTCGCGTTCGGCAATATTTCAGCTATATAGCGACAAATAAACAAAATTCTATGAATTCTAACAAAAGCAAGTCAACAACCCAGCAAACCATAAGTAATCAACACAACACGCCAAAAGACATGCAGATGCATTAAAACTCATGCCACAAACTGATTTCTCTCAAATAAACTAAGATACAGTCTTCTCTCACTCGACTAAAAAGATCATCTGAAATAACTGCTCGATGAAAAGAATCTCTTAAAA